>APFE030410700.1:2720-96667 GCA_000404065.3 Pinus taeda | reverse complement strand
TAATGTAAAGGAGGTTTCCCCCTTGAAGAGGCTGAATTCTAAGGCGTTTATCTCTCTTTTCTATCTTTTTGTGAGCTGTTTTCATAACATTTGGTATCAGAGCTTTGGATTCTAGGGTTTCGCTGCTCCAAATAGGTCATCGAGGCTTTGTTGCTATAACTTTTTCTGTGACGTTCCAGAATCTCAGAAAAAAAAAACCCAGTTGAGAAGAATTCGATTTGAACCTTGGCTCCAAATTTCAGATCCTATCTCGCTATATTTTTAGAGACATAATCTGAGGAAGTTAGGATTTTTGCAGACCCCTGAATTTCATTCCAGATAGGTCACCTTGGGAAAATCGTCCTAACTTTCGCTCTGAGCCTCAGATTAAATTTTCGTAAGAAGTTACAAAAAGAGAATGGACTGTAGTTTTTTGGGTATCATTTTCAAAACCTAAGGTTGAAACAATGACCCGCGACACGTCGTATAAGTTCGCTCTACTGAACCAATCTATAATCAGGTCACCGTGGGAGATTTGGCATAACCCTTTCTTGGATAATCAAATGTTGATCAAACTTGTGGGGTTAGAAAGAGAACTCAAAGAGATACTGCAGGAAGAAATTTCAGAACTTGGAGACATGAAATTACATAGTTAGAGTCGTTTCAAGATCGAGCTCCTAAAATCAAGAAAAATCAAGATGAGGAAGTTTGATGGCAAGGATCCGGTAAATTGGATACTACAGATGGAGAAATATTTTGATCTACATGGTGTACCCTGTTACAAAGATATGTATTGCATCTTCATATTTAGAACAAGATCAATTTTTATGGTATAAAGGGCTTTGTTCTCGTAAACCACTTGTTACGTGGTCAATTTTCAAGGAGGAAATTATAGCACATTATGAGGATACAAAGAGCAACACCTTCTTTAGAGCAACACCGCAACAATTGGAAGAAAAAAGAGCACAAGGGATTTGTTACAAAGTGGAAAGAAAAATTATGGCAACAAGGAAGTCTACCCCTCACAACTATAAATATGGAAGTGTTGTTTCTCCTAGCCTTCCATAGCCTACAAGGCTTACACCACAACAATTGGAAGAAAAAAGAGAAAAAGGGCTTTGTTATAATTGTGATAAAAAAATACATTAAAGGTCATAAGTGTGCTAAGAATAAATTATTTTACATAGAGTATGAAGAGGAGGAAGAAAATGATCAAGAAACATCAAAATAAGAGGATATATGCCTGTATCCAACCCCAGAGAAAGAAGAAATGAATCCAACCATATCTTGTAATGCATTGGCTAGAATTACCACTCCTCAAACTATCAATATAGAAGGACATATCAAGAAGAAAAATGTTCAAGAAGTGAAAGATCAAATTGAGCATCAAGAAATGAATCTGACCATATCTTGTAAAGCATTGGAAGAAATTACCACTCCTCAAACCCTCAAGATAGAAGGACATATCAAGAGGAAAAAGGTTCAAGCAGTGAAAGATCACATCGAGCATCAACAAAAAGTTCTCCAACTTTTAAAGGATAACGCCACTTTGGTGTAGAATCGAATGAAACAACAGGCAGATCAACATCACAATGAAAGAAGTTTTGATGTAGGTGATTAGGTATTTTTATGGTTACATGCATACAAACAAATGTCCCTCAAGAAAGCTATTTATGAGAAGGAAATGTTGGCAATACTACACGCACTTAAGAAATGGCGACCTTACCTAATGGGAAGACACTTCAAGGTAAAAACGAAGCATGATACTATTAAATACTTTTTAGAACAAAGATTATCCTTTGAAGAGCAATAAAAATGGGTCACAAAGATGTTGGGTTATGACTTGGAAATCATCTATAAAAAAGGGAAGAAAAATGTTGTTGCAGATGCACTCTCAAGAAAGGATGAGGATGTGGAAGCATTGTTTTGTACTATTTCTATTATCCAACCAGATTCGATAGAAGCAAGGGAGGAATGGAAGAAGGACGAAAAAGTGTGACCACTCATTCAAAAGTTGTAGAAGATCCGAGTTCAAACAATATTGCCAAAACTTGACGAGGAAGGAAAAATCATATTGGAGCCTAGAGCAGTCACAGAAAGAAGAACCCGACAGCTACAAAATCGATCAATTTTAGAGTATCTCATCAAGTGGAAGAACTTACCCGTTGAATATTCCACATGGGAGGACAAGAATTTTATACAGAAGCATCAAGAACTACTCAAGCGTTAAGGACAACACTTTTTGAAGGAGAGGGGCATGTTAGGTCCCTATACTACTAGTGTGACCCCTTATTGTTATTAGTACAACCCCCTTATTATATTGTTGTATCCAAATAGTCCCCATATTGTTATTATTGTGCCCCATAGAAGCCCACTATTATTATTGTTGTGCCCTTACATTATTATTGTTATGCCGGCTCTGGTTATATTATGACCCCTTCGACTCCTATATATAGAAAGGAGATCTTGTCATATGTATCATCTAAGAATTGTTCATTTGTGTAATGTAGAGGAGGTTTCCCCCTCGAAGAGGCTAAATTCTAAGGTGTTTATCTCTCTTTTCTATCTTTTTGTGAGTTGGTTTCATAACATGATCTCTGTACTTTTTCATTTGATCATGTTGTTGATTCAGTCATTGTTAATCTGTCTAGGCCATTGGTATCCGATGATCTACCTATTAACGGAGTGGAAAACTGCAGGCTATCGAGGCACTTGAGCCTGGGCTGATGGTTATGTTAGGCCCTCGCTATCCTGAGGTTAGTTCCACTTCTGATAAAAAAAAAATTGAAACACCCAAGGATCCTCATCACTCTCTGCTTCACATTGAAGATCAACCAAACACCCACATTTCGCTTCCTCCACTTGAATCTCATGATCCCATTACTCAAGCTTTGGAGGAATCATACAAAACGAGCGCACTTGCAAAAGCATAAGATATTGGTCTTTCTCATGTTCGCTCATATGTCATATTACAAAGAGTGTGCGAGTTTCTCATCTGCATGTAGTGTGTCACAATACCATGTTAAGTCCGCAGAATGTCTGTCTTGTGCATTCACTCTTTTCTTTTCTGTGGATGTTTTAGAACTCGGAGCATGTTGGTATTCATTGTTGTATCTTTTATGTTTGTTGGTTCACGTGACTATGCTTCTCACGAATCATGCCTTCACCAACATGGGCCAACCAATGGGCCAATGGCTGCATTGGAAATATCACTTCACGTGAGTAGGCCCATGCACTGTTTAGCGTAGGAGTAGGAGTGGTCTTTGCTTCTTTCTTTGCTTTGCTTTTGGTTTGCATGTTTTTTTTCTTGCTTACTCAGTTTGGTTTGCTTGCTTGCTTGCTTTTCTTACCTATTTTTCTTTCGCTTTACTTCTGCTTTTTGTTTTTCACTTATTTGCTTGCTTGTACCTGTAGGTTAGTCTCTTGTGAAACTGTGTTTGATTCTCAAGACAAGCTGGGAAAATATAAGAGGACATGTACAAGTATCAACACTTGGTTATCTATTTTCCTCTCTTTTTATGAAGAGCTTTTTGCCTTGATGGAAAATATGTTATGTTCAGAGTGAGTCTTGGTGAAAACCCAATGCTTGCGCTCTAACTAGCACCACCTACTCTAGTCGGTTGTTTTGGGTTAACCCTTGTCAGCTCAGTCAAGTAGAGTAAGGTGAGGGGGAAAACCTTAACAAGTATCTCAGAGGTATACATGGCATACTTCTTTGAAGGAACAACCTCTTCTGGTCTCAATAAGTTGGCATCCCTCTTCTGCCTCTGAAATAAATAAGTGCCTACCCACAGTTCTTTGAAAAATGAAAATATGAAAATTCTTAAAAAATGAATAAGGTGAAAGAAGAGAAAGGATTCCTACGCAGAGAGGTGATGCAAGTAACTCCGTCGAGGTACTGACCAGGCTCACTAGAAGCGAAGCAATGCTTGTGTTCTTGCGTGACTCCACTGGGGTACTATCTAGGCTTGCTGGCAGCGGAGCAACACCAGAGATGAAACTTAAACTCTGACTGTCATATTACTTGTGCACCAATATACCCTCATCCCCAATCGAAACAACTGGGTTGACTTGGCTTGGAATGTGTGTTGACCAATCAAGAGAATGGTAGGGACTACATCTTTCAACCAAGATAGTGTGGAAAACACGAAGATCAAAGAATTGAACAATACTTTCGGAAGGGTTAGACTCACTTTTCACGAAACAAGGTCCATACAGACAGTTGGAGCTCTACCAGTTTGTCACCAAGTGTTGTAGAGGCTACAACCACCCTCCAAAATTTTGTCTCGCATGCAAATTTCAGATCCTACCTTGGATCCTACGATCGATCATCCTTGGTCACTTTTTGGTAAGCTGATGATTTCAATCTCCCCTCCTTGATCTTAAAAGTTGTCTTTGTTCTCATCTTCATGTAGCATGTGTCATATTTGGGCATAGGGGTTGTTGTTTGTCATGCAAAGGGAATGTTGTCTTGCTTCAAGGGAATTATGTGCATATGAGTGATTGTCATCACATAGACATGTTTCACGCTCACCTCACGCACTCACGTCACGAAGGTTGTTGCAACAAGCAAAGTATGTCTTATGTATTATGGATGGTCTTCGTTGTGTCACTAAGTGTCTGTGTGCGATCATACTCAAGTCCTATCAATGTTTACATATGTTTCACTGATCTCACACTTAGCCATTTTCCCAAGCAACCTAGCCTCATCCAACTTCCTGAAACTGTGCGCTTTGATTCTGAAACGATCAAGCTTCCTCCCTTTCCTGCTAAAACCCCCCAGTGTGTAGTGACACCAACCTCCCTTTCCTGTTGAAACCCTGTAACCCACAGAGACCCCAACCAGCACTGCTCACCAAAAATGCGTAGAGTAGTCCAGCCACACTGCACTCAGAAATTGCGTAGAGCAGTCCAGCTGCATTGCACTTAGAAATTGCGTAGAGCTTTCCTCTTAGGACCCCTGTCCCGCAGCAGTGCCCTATGCTTCAAAAATGCATAGTGTTGTCCAAGTTGTCTTGTCTGTCTTGCATGCAGAAACTGCACAAACGGGCCTCCCAGGGCCTCATCCTAGTAGCAGTCACTGTCCACTGAAATTGTGCAGATATACCTCTCAATGACTACAGGAAAGGGTGACACGCTGAAATGACTTCCAAGGAGTTGAGGAGAAGGACCAGGGAGCCAATCAATGGAAAAGATCAGGACTGCATACAAACTCCATTGGATGCATGATCATATTGAGGGTAAGTATGGTAAGTAAGGAACATCTTTCGAAGTACACATATTAGTTGAGTTTGCATGATTTCTTGTCATTGTCATATCACCCTGTCCTCAATAACATGTGTGTGCACAAATGCGAAAAGTCATCTTATGTATTTCTTCTACACGTCTTGTTTATTTTTTACTTGTTCGACCAACTATCATCTTTCGCATGTTGATTGATATGTCATGCTATGACCTCGTTTTGGTGATGTTGAAGGTTGTGTTTGAGTTGTGTTCTCCATGTACACATCTATTGCACTCACACACGATGTTGTATGTACTATCGCACAAGCATCGTCGCGGTCGTTGAACGATCTATCATAAGTTTCACACTTATCGCTTGCATCGTAGGTTAGTCATACTGAGTATATGTTGTCTTGATGGTTTGAGGTGTCTTGTCGTCGAGTCATGTTGTGTGTGTGTTCGCAAGGTCGTGTATGCACAAGTTCACTCACCCACACACTTAGTCATTTTACTGAAATTCTGACGACCGAATCACCCTCCAACAGTCAGACCTTCGCTGAGCTGCATTGCATAGTTTCAGCCCTTAGTGATCATGTACTGCTGCCCAGAATTTCACATAGCTTAAGGTTGTCTCCCAGGAAACCTGCACTGCGCAATCCTGGAATTGATCGGACTGACTGTCACCCAGAACAACACAAAAGTTGCTCAGCAATCCATTTCAATCTGCGCTATCCACAAGCACATCAACAAGGCCTCCAACTGGTCAACCGAAGAGTTTGACAGGGTAGTGACCCCTAGACTCACTCCCCCAAAAAATTGCGCAAAAGCTACAAAGTATGCCCGCTCCACTGACTGAAGAAACTGGAAGACATGCCGGACAGACACTCTATGTCCATCACTGTCTCCCTCAAAAAATTGCATAGTTTTTCCAGTGAGTCACCCAGTTAGTCAGCCTGCTACTCACCTGGAAAACTGCACAGTTTTCATGAGCATTCTCCTAGCTGCCCAACATCCTGCTCAACTCGGAAACTACGATGGGATGTTCAGCAGGCCATCTTCCCAGCAATTGTGCAGTTTTTTCCAACAGACTCTCACAGCCTGCTGCCAGCTCCACAGAAAAATTGCACAATTTTTCCAAGCAAGCTCCTGTAGCCCGCTGTCAGTTCCCCAAAGAAATTACGCAGTTTTTGCTACCAACCCCTTTGTTTCCTGCACTGCTTCCCTAAAAAAGTTGTGCAGATCTGCCCTCCAGCCGAGCCAGATCCCACAGACAGTCACTACTGATACAGATTTTCCATCCCAGTCTCCCAGTGACCTTTGTGCAATTTTCACCAGCAGTTCCTAGAGCCCACATCCTGGCTTGAAATCTGCCTTGTGCAGTTTCAAGAGCCTTGGTCTCTCTCCCGATCACCTACATCCGAAAGCGAAGGATAATGCATCATGGAAGACTAAGGGATTTATGGATTTGATGTTGTCTCGTCATGAGTGACTACATATACAGGTACATGGATGAGACATGACGTGACAACGAACAAGATGAACAAGGAGAGCATGCGAGGAGATTCATTCTTGAATGGACAACCAAGGAATGCATGCGAGGATATTTGTTCGCAAACATACGAACAAGGAATGCATGTGAGGAGATTGTTTTGCGAACGGGTGAACGAGGAATGCATGCGAGGAGATTTGTTCGCAAATGGAAGAACACATGAAGCATGTCAAATTACAAGCGAAGGAGGAACATGCACATGCAAAAATCAACCAAACACCAAGACCATTGAAGACTTCGTACACCTTGCCATACGAAGATGAAGCTATGATACACCAAGAGCACACCCATCACTCAGCAACACTGCACCTCGACATGGACACCACCAACAACATGAACATACCAGCACTATCGTGTCGAGTTGTGTCAGGAGCCATCTTAGCCACATCAATAAGGTGGGCCATACTATTGTAATCAATGTAATGTAACGTGGAAGTCCAAGAGACCCACCTGAAAAATTGAAGAGTCATGTAAGTCAAACAATCATGAGGGAAGTTGAACAGTCACAAGGGTCAGTTTCACCCTTGGCTATAATTACCCCTCATTTATACATGCAAAAGCCTTTTCACCTTGGCTCCTCCCACATAGGCTTGAGATTCTGTAATCTTTTCTTTGAGGAGCGAGCAATGGCTCCAATGCCCCGCTTATGGGGTTAGTGATGTATGGTGTACCGATGTGTCTTGGAACTTTCACTTAATTGAACACTAGACAGAACCATTCCCATAAACATGTTATAATGAACGTCACACTCGCATGGACTATTCCGCTAAATGTTGTACGTGTTATCCATTCATTATGTGTTTGTGACTACCGCATCTGTGTGGACTAATCCGTTGAAAGCTGCACATGTCATGTTGTGTTGTGTGTCTCTGACAGAGTTGGGACTCTTCCCTTTCAACTAGAGACTCACTTCCACCCTCTCCCTCTGCAGTGAAAGAACCTTGACACAAGTAACACTAACACTCACCAGGCACTCGAACCTCGTTCTTCCAAGACAAAGCAAACCACTCTCACATGTTGACAAGCAAGAGCTAAGGAATATCTTTAAGACAATGGCAATCAGACCATCGTACTAGATGGGAATCCTACACCAAATGGTGTGAGGTCTAGTTGGGACTTCATACCGGGGAGATCCCCTAAATGTTTATGGGTCCAACACTGTCAACAAAAGTATAGGATGATGGCGAGGGAGATGAGCCTTGCTATAGATGAACCAATGGAGAGATCAATTCTTCTAGGGAGACATCAAAGTTGGATGGTTGGCCTCGGGATGTAGAGGGTCATTAGGGGAATTTTGATGTCTAAAATGGGCCTCCTAAGGAAACTATAAAATAATAGTGGAAATAATAAAATAAGATTAGATTACATCATCAAATTTTAGATGGAAAAAAAGAAGAAGAAAAAACTATTTTTTCAACTCATATTTTCAACTTATCTCCCTACGGGTTTACTCAAAATTCGAGCAAAAACACTCATTGGATGCATAATTTGATTCCTCATCCAAGGAATCAAATTATTATCTTTTAATATCTTTACTTTTTTACTCCAAAAATGGTGAACCATCCCCCATGGTTGACATCATCATCTTGAATCATATTGGTTCTTATAAAGCTTATTTTGGTTGTACATTTTTCTTAGGATGCTCATGTTATACTTCAAATTCCCATAATGAAGCATTTTATTGAGGAGAGTGAAGGTAGGATTAGATAGTACCCTCCTTTGTTGAGATACATTACATATAGATATCCAAGAGTAATAACAGGAATGGGAGGACCTTTTCTACGATCAGATAGAGTTTACTCAATTGCTTGAGGAGCACATTCAAGAGTAAGAGGAGTATAACATGGATTTGGGAGATGTATTCCTCAAGGCCACCCCACTTCATCCTCACATTGATGCATTTGGAGATGGGATCGTTATCAGTTGCTCAATGTGGCAAGTCCTAGATATGTGAGAGTTCCTTAGGGTACTTTATTCCCGAGCAGTGTTGATGAGGAGGATGTTTAGATGATGATGTGATTTGAGGGTATTTTCACTTGTATGGATGACATGAATTATTGTGGATTTGTTGTGTCTATATAATTAGATACATGATTAGTCAGACACACGGGGGGATCCAACAAATGATAGTCATGCAAGGGTATTCATAGATTGATGATAGGTAGTGTTGGAGATGAGCACCTTCCTCATGATGCAATTACATCTTTAGTGATGGATAGGTTGTTGAAGGGGGTTCATTATCATGGATGAAAACATTTTATTAATGGGGGAAGATGTTGCACCCTCAAGGATGAGCGACCACATGCACCTTGAGCAACATCGAGATGGAGAGCGCGATGGACTGCCCATTACAAGAAATGTGATAGTTTGTGACATTTTGGGGTTTTCGCCCAAAGACAAGTGTAACTCTATCATCATGCCAACTAAGCATCGAGGAGTAGTCAGTCAATGTGGGTGTCAATTAGTGGAGAGTTCTCCAGTGTAGATCAAGTGAGTTGGGTTGAGAGGAAATCATGCCCAATGGATGCACCCACACCACATAATGACATGTTTAACTGAAGTAAGGATGCCAAGACATTTCAAGACAAGTGAGGGATGATTGTCACATTTAACTATGGAATATTGCATGAGTATGCATGATGTGGAGTCGCAACGACCCATGGGTCAGCCCAAGTAGTAGAGGGGTTGCAACCCTTCAACACCCTTCATCATGGATGGGTATGTATACAACTGAGAGTTGGATGAGGGGGAGATAGATGACACAACAATTCAGTGGAAGAGAACTGAACACAAGACAAGTGAATAAAGCAGAACTAAATTGAACGAAGAAGCAAGGGAAGAACTGTGTCATTGGCTATGGGATTCACTTGGCCAAGGTTAAGAGCCAAGGTAGCGTAAGGGTGACGAGTTTGTTGGAAAAACTTACTAGAGTAAGAGAAGAGATGCAGGTTCAGAACTGAGATGCAATTTGTAGGTATAGGTATAAGGTGAAGGTAGGAGTATACAAAATTGAAGGTCCATGCCAAGGTGTAGGTTAGATATTTTGGGGATATGTATAGATTCTACCAATGTATGGGTGAATGGGTCAAGTTAGTCCCACCCGAGGTGACCCGAACTTGTATTTGGAGGTTGGTTCTTTCTTTGTATTTGGAGAGGACAGGTAGGAGAGTGGCTTGAGCCTCCTCCCTTGTGTTGTAACTAAAATAGTATATATTGAATGATAATTGAATATAATTATAAACACTTTAGAGGTTAAGACACTCCACCCTATAAGATTGTGTACATGTGTATTTATGTGATATTTATGGATTTATGATGTTGATGAAATTGTGATGCACATTTATTTGACTAGAGATATTGTCATGTGGTACTTTTGAATCGATTTCTTATAATTCAACAACAAGTGTTAAGTAATCACATTATAAGTATAGAGAAGAGGCATAGTCTAGGTGTTATACTCAGAATTTGGTCATACTATTATTGAGGAAGCACATTGGTTTTGTAGGCTCAGAGGTCACAACATGTGTTAAATTGTGTGAATGCTCTGGGGGCATGACAGGCTTCCTCCCATATTTTGTGGATGAAATAGATGTAGGAGGATGGAATGCAATTCACATAGGGAGGATAATATGGGGTACATAAGGCGGTACCTAAGGGGATGATAAATGAAATGTGGCCATAATCATGAAGTATTTCCAAAATATAGTTAGATGAAATAATATCATATTAAATGGTATTTAGCATAGGCCCTTTATGAATTCTCACAAAAAGTACAAATACACGGATATCAATGTGTTAAGATATGATGGATGTTATTGTATTGTAGCGAGCATGACTTATGGAATGATTCCTTCCATAAGGAGTGATTCAAGGTGTTACCCTACATTAAGAGTTCTTTTTATATTATTGTATTGCATATTGTTTGGATGAATTTTTTGAACTTTAATGGTTCTATCTTGTTTATGATTCATTTTCTAAAGTGTCACTATAATTATGGTATCTTTTGGTAAAAAATACATTTGCCCATTTCTTATAGTACTTTAGTGATATGAATATGTAAACTTGAAGATTTTTAACAATTTGCAAGTGAAAATTATATGTGTTTTGGGTAGAGGATCAATTTACTAAACACATAAAACAAGTGAATTTTAACCAAATTTTCAGCCAAACAGAGACAAATAACCATATCTGAAACACATAACACAAAACATGATAAAAGAGTTCACCCCTCTCCAGGGCTACATCTCCTGGTCCAGCTTCCAATGAAGGGCCTCTTTCATTAAGTGCACAAAAGTGTGTTTACATGAATTTACAATGCTCAAACAACAAAGTTGATGTCTCCAATGGATCCAACACTGTAAAAAACCCCCATCTGGGTTCTTTCTACACTTCATTTGGCCAAAATTTGAGAAAGTTATGCTTGTTACAAGTTTTTCCCAAATTTTATGGCTAGTCATCCTACAATTCGACCCAAATTTGGCTTGAGCGCCCCAAACCTGGAACCAGTGTGCAAATCTGGCCTACAATCCTGCTCGATTGGGGGAAATTGTAGGACTGTTAATTTGGACATTAAGCCACTAGTTCCAAAAAACTTGGTCACGTTGGTGCATATGACCGCATAGGGGGTCAAGATTGTAGGGCCTAACTTCGCCATCTGTTTAGCCCCTCCAATAAGGCCACGCTCCTGGTCACATTGGTTCCCGGTGACCTGGGACTGCTCCCCTTATTCGTGCACGCTCCTAGTTCTATGGCATGTCATGTGCCCTTGGGTCTGCCCCCCTCCTCTTTTCCGCCTCCGATTCTAATGTTGGCCCCGACTATTATATATGCAGGGTGTTGTGGCCATGGGCCATGCTAAGGACTAGCCTCTTGGCCCCTCCGCCTATGGTCCTGTGGGCACTAGGGTGGCCAAGGGCTAGGGCCTAGCCTAGTCCCCTCCCCCAATGGCGCCACATATAAGCTATTTATATAGTTTTTACACTATACATAATAAGAAACATGCGATGGTCTAGTGGTTAGGCCTGTGGTTGCTTGGTGGGAGGTCACGAGTTCGAATCCCATAGGTTGCTTAACCTCCATAATAAATTTTTGAACCAACCTTCGGAGGCCATGTGGCAACCCCTAGTTGGTCCATGTGGCCCTCCACTATTGGCCCCAATAAAAAACACCAACAATCAATCGAAAACCACAAAAAATTGACCAATCAACGAAGGACACTTGGCGAGCCACCACTGGCCCAAAATGCACAGTCATCTTGTCTAGTCGCTTGCCTATTCATATGCCAATCAGCGTACGGACTCCTGATTGGATGTACCTGCAACTTCAACTTTTAAAATTTTAGTTGTTTAGCAAATTGATCAGAGCACGACCTCGGGAGCATACAATATCAGTTTTTGAGTGAAACGAGTTGTGTTGGATTTGGATTGTCGAGATCTATCCAATCGTACATGTTTCAAACATTTTTGAGCACTTTTAATGTTGAGCACTAAACTAATCCCTTTGATCACTCCTCCCCATTGGAAGATTTTGGACCTCCAAAAGCTCATTTTCAGTCAACAATTAGATGAGGGTACAGTTCCCTCACCCTTCTAACCTCAATCCATTTGACTTTGTTTGTTTTTGTCGCTTTGAGCTTCTCATGAAAGTACATCACTTTCCCTGATTTTGGAGTCCTTGTCTTGTTGTTAAAGATGACATCTTGCTACAATTTCCCAAGATTTTTAGAAAAGAAAAATGTCCTTGAAGGAATCTGAACGTTCCCTCCTCGGTCTTCAATCAAAGGAAACTTATTCAATTTCAAATTCACTTCATCTTGAACATTATCGCCATAACGATGCTTAGCATGTCTAGCCTTGCACTTGGATCGACTCTTTACCAAATTTGATCACCATCGCCATGCACCATCCTTCTTCAAAGAAAAAACATTATGAAACCCACAAGAATATGTTTTGGGACCAATGTCCTCTTTGTCAATTAGCCTTTGCATTTTCTTTTTGACCTCTACATGCTTTAACACTGGCATCGTGTTCACACCAATGTTCAACAATGAAGAATTCTCCTGCAATTGCACTTCATTTTTTTTACCTCTTTTAGGAGGTAACTTGTTAGACTCCTTTAACATCTTATCACATGAATTAGAAACCTCAATGAAATCATGTTTCAAACTTGATTCATATCCTTGAAAGGCTTTAGGTTCCTCAACATCTTTGTGCTTGAACATTAACAATGCAAAATTCTGACTAGCATTAACAACTCTCTTCATTTGTCCAGCATTCATAAGAGATAAACTCAATTTCTTGTTATGCGCTCTAACAATGTACTTAATCTCATTCTTGAAGAAATGATATTTGTTCTCATGGCGATGAAAAATAGCTCTCCTATCATAAATATATGGACTTCCCAAAACAATATCACATATATCAAGCGAAACTACATCAAGTTCAACCTCATCAAGAAAGTTTGCAGTGATTGCAAATCCAAGTATGCATTTCTTTGTCACCTGCAATTTTTCATTCTCACATACCCAACCTAAAGGATAAGGTTTAGGATGGGGAATGGTTTATAAATTAAACTTCTTGACAATGTCTTCTAAGATAATATTTGCTTGTGAACCACTATCAAACAATGTATCTATCTTGGTATGTTTTGAAATGACTCTGATGTGGAAAATCTCTATTCTTGTTTTTCCATATTGAGTATCATTTAGACAATTTTAAGAACTAGTACTTGCAATGCCCTTACCTTTCAAACCCATGGTTGCGATCTTTGTTTCATCCCCAGAATCAAAACCTAAATATTTTTGTGTAGTTGCAACAATCTTGTCTTTCTCCTTGTTATTAAAATTTTTGGGTCTCATTTTAGGATGAAGTTTCCAAAAATGGTCTTCATTATGGCATTCTTTAGAATAGTGTTTACATGTGATATTTTCTCCTTCTTTCTTAACTGCAACATTGTTTTTATCTTTTCTGTTAAATTTCATCTTTTCCTTTTTCTCCATACTTGAATGACTTTTCACTAGTTTCTTCATAAACATTTTTCCCTCTTGCCTCTAAATGAGTTTCCTGTACACAAAATTCATCTATTTTTGTAGGTTTAAACATGAGAATGGTATGTCTCAAGTAATTATGCAACCCTCCAATGTATTTGAGCAAAGTATCTTGTTATGAAACTAACTCACAAAAAGATAGAAAAGATAGATGAATGCCTTAGAAATAAGCCTCTTCGAGGGGGCAACCTCCTTTACATTACACAAATGACAAGACCTCCTTTCTATATATAGGAGTCTAAGGGGTCATAATATAATCAGAGCCGACATAACAATAATAATGCAAGGGCACAATAATAACAATAGTGGGCTTCTATGGGGCACAATAATAACAATATGGGGACTACACGGGCACAAGAATATAATAAGCGGGTTGTAATAATAACAATAAGGGGTTACACTAGTAGTATAGGGACCTAACATTCCCCTCTCCTTCAAAAAGTGTTGTCCTCAACGCTTGAGTAGTTCTTCATGCTTCTGTATAAAATTCTTGTCCTCCCATGTGGAATCTTCAGGGGGCAAGTTCTTCCACTTGATGAGATACTCTGAAATTGATCGATTTCATAGCTGTCGGGTTCTTGTTTTTGTGACTGCTCCAGGTTCCAATATGATTTTTCCTTCCTCGTCAAGTTTTGGCAATATTGTTTGAATTGGGATCTTCTACAACTTTTAAATGAGTGGCCACACTTCTTCGTCCTTCTTCCATTCATCCTTTGCTTCGTTTATCTAATTTCATTGGATAATATAAATAGCACAAAACAATGCTTCCACATCCTCATCCTTTCTTGAGAGTGCATCTGCAACAACATCTTTCTTCCCTTTTTTGTAGATGATTTCAAAGCCATAACCCAAGATATTTGTGACCCATTTTTTCTGTTCTTCTAAAGATAATCTTTGTTCTAAAAAGTATTTAAGACTATCATGATCCCTTTTTACCTTGAAGTGTCTTCCCATTAGGTAAGGTCGCCATTTATTAAGTGCATGTAGTATTGCTAACATTTCCTTTTCATAAATAGCTTGCTTGAGATGTAGCCATAAAAATACCCCAATCGCCTACATCAAAACTTCTTTCATTGTGATGTTGATTTGCCTCATTCGATTCTACACCAAAGTGGCGTTATCTTTTAAAAGTTGGAGAACTTGTTGTTGATGATTGATGTGATCTTTCATTGCCTGAATCTTTTTCTTCTTGATATGTCCTTCTATCTTGAGAGTTTGAGGAGTGGTAATTTCTTCCAATGCATTACAAGATATGGTCGGACTCATTTCTTGATGCTCTATGTGATCTTTCACTTCTTGAACATTTTTCTTCTTGACATGTCCTTCTATATTGGTAGTTTGAGGAGTGGTAATTCCAGCCAGTGCATTACAAGATATGGTCGGATTCATTTCTTCTTTCTCGATGTGATATTTCACTTCTTGAACCTTTTTCTTCTTGATATGTCCTTCTATCTTAAGAGTTTGAGGAGTGGTAATTCTTGCCAATGCTTTACAAGATATGGTCGAATTCATTTCTTCTTTCTCTGGGGTTGGTTATTGGTGTATATCCTCTTCTTTTGATGTTTCTTGATCCTTTTCTTCCTCCTCTTCACAATCAATGTAAAATAATTTCTTCTCAGCACACTTATGACCTTTAATGTATTTGTTATCACAATTGTAACAAAATCCTTTTGCTCTTTTTTCTTCCAATTGTTATGGTTTCAACCTTGTAGGTTGTGGAAGGCTAGGAGAAACAACACTTCCATATTTATAGTTGTGAGGGGTAGACTCCCTTGTTTCCATTATTTTTCTTTCCACTTTTCTTGCCAACCTGAATGCCTTCTCCAATGAATCAAGTTCCCAAAGACGAACCTCATGTTGAATGTTATCCGTTAAAGTTCCTATGGAGACATCAATCCTTTGCTTCTCTAGAATATCATTTTCCCTTATATTCAATTTTTTAAAGTCCTCAATGTGCTCTACCATTGAAAACTTTTGTTTGAGATTTATCAACTGGCTAAAGAATGTGCTTCTCTTTGTATCCTCATAATGTGCTATCATTTCCTCCGTGAAAATTGACCACGTAACAAGTGGTTTATGAGAACAAAGCCTTCTATACCATAAAAATTGATCGGATCCTAAATATGAAGATGCAATATGTACCTTTTGTAACAGTTGCACCTCATGTAGATCAAAATATTGCTCCATCTGTAGTATCCAATTTATCGGATCCTTTCCATCAAACTTCCTCATATCGCCTTTTCTTGATTTTAGCAGCTGGATCTTGAAACGACTGTAACTCTATAATTTCGGATCTTCCAGTTCTGAAATCGCAACCTGCAATAGCCCTCTACGCCCTCTTTCCAATGCCACTAGTCTGATCGAAATTGGATTCTCCTAGAAATAGTTATGCACAATCTCCCAAGATGACCTGATTATATACCTTTTCAGAAGAGCGAGCTTGTATGAAGTACCATGTGTCATTGTTTTGACCTTCAAATCTGAAAAATACAAACAGAAAACTACAGTATGTCCTCTTTCTGTAACTTCTTATGAAATTTCAATTTTATGCTTAGAGAGATAGTTATGACGATTTTCCCCAGGTCACCTATTTGTGATGTAATTCGGGAGCCTGCAAAAACCCTAAATATCTTGGACTGTGTCTCCGAAAATATAGCGAAACCAGATCTGAAATTCGGGCTCGAGCTTCCCCATGATTTCCACGCAAATGGTTTTTAATTTCAGAGTCTGAACCTTTGTAGAAAACAAAATATAGCGAAAATTCTACGATGACCTGTTTGAGATGAAACTATGGAGCTTGCAAAAACCCTAACTTCCTCAGATCATATATTCGAAAATATACCGAGACAAGATCTAAAATTAAGACCCGAGCTACAAACCGATTTTTTGTCAAATGGGTTTTTGTTTTAGCTTCTGAAACTTCGTAGCAAAAAAATTATAGCGAAAATTCCACGATGACCTATTTGGAGCAGCGAAACCCTAGAATCCAAAGCTCTGATACCAAATGTTATGAAACTAGCTCACAAAAAGATAAAAATATAGATGAACACCTTAGAAATAAGCCTCTTCAAGGGGGAAACCTCCTTTACAATACACAAATGAACAATTCTTGGATGATATAAATGACAAGACCTCCTTTCTATATATAGGAGTCTAAGGGGTCATAATATAATCAGAGCCGACATAACAATAATAATGCAAGGGCACAATAATAACAATAGTGGGATTCTATGGGGCACAATAATAACAATATGGGGACTACACGGGCACAACAATATAATAAGGGGGTTGTACTAATAACAATAAGGGGTTACACTAGTAGTATAGGGACATAACATATCTTGAGAGGAAAAATCTATAACCAAAATCAAAGCCCTTTTCCTAAATTCTTGAGTATAAGATTGCACATTTTTCTAATTAGATTGCCTAATGTTTTTCCAATCCATAATATCTTTCCACGTGTATGCTCATCGATAAAACTACCTTCTTATTGCAACAACAAAATCATTCCAAGAGGATAAAACCTTACCATGTTTCTTCATGTTCTCTTGAGTTTTGGCTTCCCACCAAATAAGTGTTGCACCTTCCAATATAAGAGAAGCAAGTTGAATTTTGGTCTCATCTTGATTTTTCGTATCCTGCAATACACTTCAATCTAACGAATCCAATTATCTAATTTCTCAGCATCTAGGCAATTCAAACTTAATATCAAGCTTTAGCAAAGGAGTTTTACCATGTCCATTTGGAGAATTTAGGGGTGTTTGTTTTTCTGAAAGGGTAGAAGAAGTAGAAGATGAGGATGAGGATGATGGAGGTGAAGGTGGTGGCTTGTCACCATTTCCTCCATTCCCTTTTGGAGGCTTGTCTCCTTTTCCTCCATCTCCTTTTGGAGGTTTTGAGCTCTCTCCATACAACCTTGTATTTATCTCTTCATCAAGAAGCTTGACCATTTTAGACATCTCAAAGAATTTTATTTTTATATATATATATTGAAAGTTCTTTCATCTTCAAACATCCCTTCAGGACCTTCTTCATGTGCCATGACTATTTAAGCTTGAGGTGTGTTTGTTCTCCTTGAAACAACTTGAGATATTGGCTCCACAAGTTCTCCTTCTCCTCTTTTAAGCTTCAATCTTGTAAGCATCAAAAAAACACTTTCAAACAAATCAAACATTCAAAATAACCTGTTTCTCTAATATCAAAATGATCTGAATATGTAAACTTGAAGATTTTTAACAATTTGCAAGTGAACATTATATGTGTTTTGGGCATAGGATCAATTTACTAAACACATAAAACAAGTGAATTTTAACCAATTTTTACATCCAAAAAGAGACAAATAACCATATCTGAAACAGATAACACAAAAGATGATAAAGGAGTTCACCCCTCTCCTGGGCCACATCTCTTGGTCTAGCTTCTAATGTAGGGCCTCTTTCATTAAGTGTGTTGAACCTCAGAATTACCCTCTCCTTGACATTTTTTCTCACCTTTTTCCCTCACTTTCTCATAAGATTACAGACCCAATCAATGATAAATGCTAGGTTTTGTCTTAAGGAAAGAAATAAAATGATCGCCATATTATAGTTTCATGTTCTTTCTATTTGAATAGATTTTTGCAAATTAGCTACAAAACACAGCCTATTCTGCAACTAACTGTGGATTCCGTAGCTACTCTCATGGTTTGGCAGGTTCCAGGTGTCAAATGAAGAATTGGGCCACATGGGCATTTCTAGAATCATCTCCACGTGGATTCTATCCTATTCACTCGGTCCTGATCGACGGAAAATCAAGCCTAAGGTCATGGTCAAAGATGGAGTCAAAGTATGTTATCTGAAAGTAGTAGGACTCTTGATTTGCTCTTTCGTAGCTAATCAAGAGTCTAACAGTTCTGTTACAAATCTAATTCGAACTAGCCACCTATAGCTAATCAAAAATTTAAACAGTCCTATTACAATTCGAATTAGCCACCTGTAGCAAGTTTATCTCATAAACAATTATGCTATTTTCCTTTAAATATCAGTTGCATGGAACCGAGAGGAAGTTAGAAGTTAGAAGGAATTATGTGTTAAGTTCAGGCTTTTTGTTGATACTCTGTATTCAGACTTCGTTTTTTTCATAATACAAATTTCGTGTTGCTAATGATCGTTTAAAGTGCATCCTTAACTAGCTAGCATTCCAACCACGTTAGTTGCAGAGGGCCGCTGCACTAAAGGAGGTTTTTCATTTGTTGTTTTTAGTTCAATTTCCATTACTCTGTTTTCAGCAAATCTGTTTTCTAAATTAGGATGATATTTCATTTCAGTTTTTAATCAATAGCATAATGATAAATCACAACGGTGCAGCCTTGTTCTTCTAAGATATTTCCTGGAGAAAAATGACTCTGTTTCCAAACTGAATTAAGATTGAAGTAATAAGAATATACATTTGCTTAGTTTTCTTACTGTTTTGTCATTCATTTTCTTGGAAAAAAATTGTCAATTAACTGTGTTAATGGATGTTTTCAAAATCCATTTCAAGATGATGATGATCCTAAACTAAATGGTTAAATGTCTAATTCATACAGTGATTGAATTTACTCAGTACATTGTTATTTTCCTAGGAACTTAGGAACTAAGGTATAATTGATTTCTTGCACAACACTTCAAGAGGGTAATGCTTCACATTTGAATGTTGGAGAAAGTCAAAAATACATCAGTTGTTTACAGTTAATTTTACATGCTTTTACCTTTTTGCTTTCAGATCCTCACTTAGTTGCATAATTGATATTCCCAATAATCATTTCAAGGGGATTGATTTAATCATATTCCAAAATTGAATGGTTGAATGTTTAATGAATGCAATTACTGAGTTACCTTCTGCATCAATTTCATTCTTGGTTTTAAGAATTAGATCCATGGATTAGGACTAATGATAAGATAAGATAGATGCTCTGTTTTTTTTATTAGGTTCTAACTAGCCAACAATTCTTGGTCCATTTTTAAGAAATTAGATTAACTTAGGAACATTTCCTTTCATTTAAAATTCATTATATTCACTTAAATTTGTTTCAAGTTGTGCATTCTTAGACATTAAATAATAGAAACCCCCAAAAAACAACATAAAATACAAAACAACGAAGTAAGAAAAAGGTTAACTAAGCACATATAGTGGACCACACTTCATCAACTTACAAACCTTGGTTGATAATTTATGCAAGCAATTTAGGACACTAAATTGACTAAACAAAGTGCTCAAAAGTTTGTTTACATGGCTTTACAAGGCTCAAACATAAAAACTAATGTCTCCAATTCATCCAACGTTGTTAAAAACCCCCATCTGGGTTCTTTCTACAACGCATTTGGCCAAAAATTGAGAAAGTTATGTCTATTACAATTTTTTCCCAAATTCTATGGCTAGTCATCCTACAATTCGACCCAAATCTAGCTTGAGTGCCCCAAACCTGGAACCGGTGCACAAATATGGCCTATAATTCTGCTCGATGGGTGAAATTGTAGGACCATTAATTCGGCCATTAAGCCCCCAGTTCCGAAAAGCTTGGTCACGTTGGTGCATCTGACCGCATAGGGGGTTGAGATTCTAGGGCCTAACTCTGCCATCTATTTAGCCCCTCCGATAAGGTCGTGCTCATGGTCTCATTAATTCCCAATGACCTAGGGTTGGCCCCCTTATTCGTGTGCGCTCCCAGTTCTATGACATGTCATGTGGCCTTGGGGCTGGCCCCCTCCTCTTTTCCGCCTCCGGTTCGAGCGTTGGCTCCTATTGTTATATATGCGAGGTGTTGTGGTCGTGGGGTGGGCTAAGGCCTAATCCCTTTTCCACTTCACCCCCAATCCCATGGGCGCTGGGGTGGCTAGGGGCTAGGGCTTAGCTTGGTCCCCTCCCACAATGACTCCAACATAATAAGAAACATGTGGTGGTCTAGTGGTTAGGCCCATGGTTGCTTGGTGGGAGGTCACACGTTCGACTCTTGTATGTTGCTTGACCTCCATAATAAATTTTTGAACTAACCTTCGGAGGCCATGTGGCAACCGCTGGTTGGTTCATGTGGCCTTCCACTATTGTCCACAATAAAAAACACTAACAGCCAATCGAAAACCACATAATTTCGACCAATCAACGGAGGGCACTTGGTGAGTCACCACTCGCTCGAAATGCACAGTCAGCCTATCTGGTCACATGCCTAGTCATTAGCCCAGTCAACGTACAAGCTGCTGACTAGGTGTACCTGCAACTTCAACTTTTAAATTTTTTGTTGTTTAGCAAATCGATTAGAACACGATATCGGGAACATACAATATCAATTTTGAGTGAAACTAGTTGCATTGGATTCAAATCACCGAGATCTATCCAATCGTACATGTTTCGAGCATTTTTAAGCACTTTGAATTTTGAGAACTAAATTGATCCCTTGGATTATTCAAAGTCATGATTTTTTTATTTTCTCGCTACATTTTATTTGGTCAACTTCTCCCTTAGGTATTTTTTCACAAGAATTTGAATTTCTTTTGTATTAACTGCTATTACCTTTTACTCTGGCAAACAATTACTACAGCAGTCTCCACACAGATCAGGTGGTAGGGCTCAAATTCTGTGGAGGCCTGGACAAACTGGTGGACAAGGGTTGTCCCGCCTAAACTTCGCAACCTCTCGCTTCTCATCAGCTCGGTCATTTGGATTGCACGCAACAGACTCATATTCTTGAACGCTTCCCCTCAATGGCCTTCAATTGCTGCCCGGATCTTGTCTGATTATACCCTTATCCCGGAAGATGATAATCCCCCACGACCTCGCACTCTTATACCTGAATCTATTAACCACTTGCTTCCTTGGGCTTTCTTTGATGGTTCCACGCAGGAGGGAAAATGTGGGGGGGTGAGCCATCTTGTATCTCACTGATCTCCATATTTTCCATATGTAAATGGGCCTCGAAGGAGGCTCAAACAACTTTGTTGAACTATCCACTGCTAAATTCCTTATTCAATTTGCATTGGAAAAACACTATAGAGCATTGCAACTGTTTGGGGATTCACAAGTTGTATGTAACTGGCTTAACAAAAAAACAAGATGCTATACTTACACTTTGATACATATCCTGGATGAGGCTCTTCGACTTTCTTCACATTTTGATTTTTTCATATGCCACCACATTTTCAGGGAAAGGAATGCAGTTGCTGATTTATTATCCAAAGAGGTTGCGAACAGGCCTCCCTACACTTGGATGATCCAGGAACAGAGGGAAGGGGCCCACTATCAGTATTATCACAAGCCCTTCATGGACATAGCTACTTAGTAGGCTCATTGGGAGCCTGGATACAGGGTTTTTTCATGCTTTTATAGTCTCCATCTATAAATATACATATGTTTATTTTCTTTTATCTCAGAGCTTTACAGCAGTTTACTCGAGCATATATCTATTGAAATATATATATGTATATATATTGAATCTAGGCCTCCCTGCATGGACTCAAGACACCAAAATTTTGATCTAATATACGCAAACAATATTCTTTTTTGACTGGCTATGCGACACTTATAGCATATACATCATGAATATACAACATGTAATTTTCTTATTAATGAAAATTACGATTTTTCCAAGGGGAAATTTTTTTTATTACCTTTTCTTCCAATGCCTTTGGATTTGAGACCATTAATCCCCCCATTGTGTCCATAACCCTCATAGTTTTCATCCTCAACGCTTTCTTAATGAATTTGAGGACATGATCACTTGCTAAGTGGATGTAGGTATGGAACCTAACTTGTAATGGTATACTAGAATAATTCAACATTTGCGTGTAATCACTACTTATGAATTGTATCTCAATATCCTTTGTTGAACCCTATTTCAAACCCTCATACATTAGGATTTGAGTCACAGTTCCTATATTCATTCTTTGATAATTATCATCCACTATAATAAGCCACCCTAAGCTATTTCCCATGGCTATAAATGCTTTTGTGGACTAGAATGTAAGTGGCCCAATATATAATACATTGCGGATCTCCCCATTTAAGGATTGAAACATGAAGTCCATTATTTTAGTGTTAAAGGTACAAAACCCTATATTTACCTTAGACATAATATTTTGGCAGTATCTTCTCTACATTTAAAGATAAAAACAAGCAAACTTTTTCCTAGGAGATGGAATTCAGGAATGTAGCCTAGTAGTGGTTTCCATTATGTTTCCAACTATTCCCTTTGGGCAATATTTCCTCCACATAAATTGTTTGTTGATAAATTATTTAGTAAAGACTTGGTTTTCCATTTCAACCATTTAATTCATCTTAATATCCTCCCAAGAAGTAGTTGGTGTTGGGATATTTAGACACTTACGAGTTAGTTATGTTGAACTTGGTCTAATGTGTCTACTAGGTAAAAGTTTTTTTATTTAGTATGTGTTAGTTGCATTGTAATATGATGGTCACGATATATTCTAGACATAGAGTGATCTCATGGCTCATATTCCCCTTGATAGTAATGGCTATTGATATGTGGCTTAACACCTGATTGATCCATGATCTCTATTTAAAGATCACGTGGGGTTATGGTCAATGATCAATTGTGATAACTATCTTGCGTAATTTTTTTTCTCTTGCATTAATAAAATTGCCTCAAGTTTCCATGTTGGTTAGGGTTATTGATTGTTTCCCTCTTAGAGGGTTTTATCCATGTAAAATATTGGAAATTTGATATTTGATCTAGATGTGTTTGAAGGTGTTCATCTTTCATGGAACACCCTACTTTCTTGAACATGGTATCACACCATGTTTGAAGAGCTACTCTCGTTATTGATCAAGATCTTGAGCCCATGTTTTTTTTGCTAATGCAAGAGTCGGTCCTTCTTTTTCATTATAACATAAAAACAAAATACATAAAGTACATACAAACCCAAAGGATATGTGGGCCATAAGTTAATGAGCCTCACACATCCTTGCGCGTAGAGCCAAAGGCCCACACTCCGGGCCACGGGCCCACAAAACATAATAAAGTGACCTCCAGAATTCAATCACTCATCAAGACCATTCGATATTCCTCCAGAGATCTGACGGACGAGGACCAATATCAGAAAGCTAACAAACACACTCCTTAAGCTTTGAAACGGACCCGATGAGGAAATAAATACCGCCCTAAAATGATTTCGGGTCCGCCTGGGGGGACAACCCTCGAGCAAGTTATCCACCCGAAATCCATCGATCCTAACATTGTTGATTAACAAGCACGATAATTAACATCGCGCCCGGATGCGAAGTCAAATAAATCCAACATTTATGTTAATTTCAGGTCCACTTGGCCTAGTATCCTCCTTGCAATTTGCCATGCGAAATCTCTAAGATTGCCTCAAATTTGTCAAACTGCCAATACATTAACCAAGCGCCTGGCAGAGCTAATTCAAAGGCGAATTATTAGAGAATTTTGTTTTTATAAAAAGACTTGTTCTTTAAATTGATTCTCGCTCAATAACTTTGTGTTTGTAGAGTTCTGGGTACAGATTCCCGCCCGAAGACCCGAAATCCTGTCCACATAATTCCATGCATTGCTTTACCATAGAGCTCCAAATTCCCCTACTTCCTTTAGTCTACAGCATTCTAATTTCCCCTGCTTAGATAGAATTCCCTGTTCGCGTTCGCCTGTATGAGACAATATTCCCTCAATCTTCCTTGGGGGATCTCTTTCCAATCATATATTTTATTGCTCTTAGCACAAAGAATGCCTTCATTGGCTAAAATTTCTGCTACTTTGTTGGTTGTTTGGCGCACATGAGTAAAACTAAGGGTTCTCATGTTCTGCAAGTGGGATTGGATCCATTAATAAACTTGCAGAAGCCGCCAATGTCTCGAGACTTTATCTGGAGCTGAGCCATAGCAAATTTTCTTGACCGAGTTAATAATCAATTCGAAATCAGCTTCAATTATGGTATTATGAAGATTTAAGTCCCTCAGGATTTCAAGGCATTGCTCAAGAGCCATGAGCTCTACCATATTGTTAGTGGCTTTTCCCAAATGACTATGAAAGATTGTTTTTATGAAACCCTTTTCATCTCTTATTACTCCTCCATACCCTGCCATACCCGAGTTTCCTTTTGAGGCCCCATCTATATTTCATTTCATAACACCCTAAGGGGGAGGTTGCCATAAATCCTTATCAGTTAATATATGACTTACATTCATGTTTTTGCCCTGAGTGACAAGCCCTTGAAGACCCAAATGCCATGGTATCTGCACATATGAATCTTTTGGTTGGTCCTCGGGGGGGTTTTAATGAGGGTCCCTACTGTCTCATTGAGCTGTCTTAAAATTTGAGCCGTGATGTTCTGGGGAGAACCTTTCCTGTTCTTGAATACTCTGTTGTTGCATTCTTTCCAGACATCCTAGATTAGAAAGCCTGGAATTAAAGCCCAAGCTTTGTTGATTATTTCATTGTCAGAGAAATTTTTCCTCCACTTCTTCAAAGTACTGGTGATGCTGCCCCTATCCCTGTTTGTTTATCTGAATATTGTAGCTACCCAGTTCCACAAGGTGGATCTAAATGAGAAGAAATTGAGTAGGTGATCCATAGTTTCTTCTTGTAATTCACATAGATGGCATCTAGATGGGCCATATACCCCTCTTTTCCTAAGGTTTTCCCATGTCAGAATGTTTTTATGTTGCACTAACCGCATGAACAGTTTAATTTTCATCCAACTTTGGTTCTGTCATAGGTCCTTCCATACCTAATCAGGGTTTGGATGATCAATTCCAAGGGCTATGTGCTTGGCCTCTTTGAGGTTGAAGTTACCTTCATTTTTATTGCCCCATCGCAGCTGGTCTGAATCAACTGATGTCATAATATTTCTCTGTTCCAGGATGGTTGTTAAAGCCTGCCTGTGCCTTCAATGAGGATTCATCACTGTATACCAGATTCTTCCATATTCTGCATTTTCCCTCACTTCTTTCCTGATTCCAAAAGTCATTTACCCTCAGTAGCCCTTTATTGTCAGTATCGCTCTTGAGATAGGTGAATCCTTCTCTTACCAGTTTAGGTTCCTGTTGCCAATTATCTTCCAAAAACCAAGCAAGGTTGCGAGCCCTTATTTCCCAAAAACTGTGTTTCTGAACAATGGCTCTATTCTCCCAAGCTTTGTTCTAGATGTGGGAGCCTTTGATGAGCCTAGACATTCTAATGTGATCCCTTTCTTGCCAATTGTTTGCATATTTCTGTTTCCTAATTTTGGCCCAAGGTGAAGCCGAATATTTTAGCCATCTCCACCATAGTTTTGCCCCCAAAACTTTGTTAAGTATTTCAGGGTCATCAAGTCCCAAACCTCCATGTGTCTTAGGTTTACATATCTTTTCCTAGGCTACCAAAGCCCATTTTTTTTCTCTTCCCCTTTGTCCCAAAGAAAATCCCTTTGGATATTTTTGCATTTTTGCAAAACTCCTTTAGGAGATGGAAGGGCTAAAAACATAAAGATGGGAACTGTTTGAAGGACAGATTTCATGAGCACTAGTCGTCTTGCTAAATTCAAAGACTTGTTTGTCCATTTCCAATTTTTTTCCTAGATCTTATTGGTCACATGCTCCCAAACTTCCTTGCTCAGAGGTTTGTTTGTTAGAGGTACTCCCAAATATTTGGAGGGTAGTATATCTCTCTGAAAGCCTAGAATTCTAGAAATATGTCTCTGAATAGCAATGTTAATATTAAAAAAGAAGATCTTTGATTTGGATAGGCTTACCTCTGTACCCGCAGCCTTTGCAAAGTCGCTCAGGATTTGTTTGTAGGCTAGAGCTTCCTTGACCGTGGGAATACCATGCAGCATAGTATCGTCCACAAATTGTTGATGGGTCAAAGCCTCTCCATTCATTGTAAGTTTGAGACCCTAGATTTGACCTTCTGATTTGGCAAATTTGATAGCATTTCCAAGCCCTTTCATCATGAGAATAAAGACGAAGGGTGAGAGTGGATCTCCTTGTCTGAGACCCCTCGAAGGTTTGAAGGTTTTGGATGGTGAACCATTTAACAAGACTGCGAAACTAGAGGTAGTTACAAGGGCCATTACCCATCTTATCTAGTTATGGTCAAAGCCAAAAGCTATTAGAACTTCCCTGATGTAAGCCCATCTTAGCTTATCATAAGCCTTTTCTATGTCAAGTTGTATAATCATTCTTGCCTTCCTATTGTTCTTAAGTAAGTGAACCACCTCGTGAGCTTGAATGATATTGTTGAGAATTTGCCTACCTTCCACATATCCAGTTTACTCCTCAGACATGAGAGTTGGAAGAAGGGGCTAGCCTGTTGGAAATTATTTTGGAAATAATTTTGTACACCACATTTCACAATGCTATTGGTCTAAATTTGTCTGGTGTCATAGAATTAACCTATTTTGGAATCAAGGATATGAAAGTGGTATTGAGCGCCTTCAAGACAGTTTTGTTTTTCCTTGAGTCCTCCACTACATCGATGATTTCGTGCTTGACTATTCCCCAACATGCTTTAAAGAAGTCAACATTGAAGCCATCTGGACCTGGCGCTTTTCATTTTTGCATCTCTTTGATGACTCCATTGACCTCCTCCTCATTCACTGGTTTATTTAGATTATAATTGTCTTCTCTTGTCACAAGCTTAGGAATGTGCTTTGTAAATTCATTGATGAATTGAGATCTGTCTAAAATAGGTTCCTCAGCTATGCCTTGGAAATGTTGAACCAAAAAAGCTTCTATTTCTTTGTGGGTATTGAGTTGATTTCCTTGAGAATCTTTGATTTTTGAAATCCTGTTATGAGACCTATGAGCCATGGTGGATTTGTGAAAAAACCGAGTATTCCTTTCTCCTTATTTTAACCATAGTACCCTTGATTTCTGTTTCCAGAATATCTCCTCTTGTTTGCATAATCCTTCCCATTCTTGTTGATGATGGTCAACTTGTTCCTTTCTCTCCTCGTTGAAGCCATCTGTTATGAGGATCTGGTTAATTTCTTGTAGCTTCCGTTCAACTGTTTTTTTGGCTTCAAAATTTTTACCAAACTCATTCTTATTCCAATCTTTAAGCCTAAGTTTGATGTGTTTCAATATTCTATGCAGGAGGAACATTTTTGCGCCTTGGACTTACATATCCTTTGTCCACCATTTTTCAATATTGCTGATAAAGTCAGGATGGGTAAGCCAAATGTTTTCAAACCTGAAAGGTCTATTTCTTGGAGTTCCTATAAAGGATGCTTCAAGTTGAATAGGCCAGTGATCTCAAGCCACCAAAAAGGAGTATCGTAGCTGACAAGTCAGGGCCTGTAAGGATGAGGTCCTCCGAGATAATAAATCTATCCAGTTTTGAGGCCACTTGAGACTCTCCTCCCCTTTTATTATTCCAGGTGAAGATACCATTACTTGTCTCTTTATCTACTAGCCTTATGTTGTTTATGAAATTCTGAAATGCTATGGAATCTCTGCCTAGTGATTTGGTTCCACCCTTTTTTTTCCGATAGGGACCTAATCATATTAAAGTCCCCTCCTAGAATCCAGGGTATACTCGAATGTCTATTTCTTAATTCCTCCAGCGAGGTAAGAAGCCTGAGTTTGTCTTTAGGCTTTCGAGGACCATAAAAATTTGTAATCAAATAAACTTCCTTGTCCCCCAAAGGTTGGATGACCACTGATAGATAGTTCCTGGATGCTTCAGCATCTAGGATTCCTATTTTCTGAGGGTTCCAAAGTGTGAGAATTCCTCCTGCTGTTTTATCTACTTTAACTTCTAGATATTCATATTTAATCAGCCATTTGTTGTGTATTTCTCTTATTTTTTCTATTGAACATTTTGTTTCCTGAATAAATATCATATCAGGTTTTTCTACTTTCATTCTATTGTTGAGATTTCTTTTTTTCCTTTTGCTTCCTAGACCCCTAATATTCCATGTTGTAAGCTTCATTAAGAAAGATTTGTAAAGGAGTAACTAGTTAGGTCTTTCATCTTACCTGAGTTGATCATGAGTTTTCCACATTCAATCAGCAGCTCATTCTATTTTTTTCTTCCTCTTTTACTTCCTGGATTCTTGGGAGTTTGTCCCCCTGTAGCATCCATAGTTTTAACCCCTTCATTGTCCTGACTATCATAGTTCCTTTTGATTCCTACTCCCTTTGCTTGCGTTCTCCAGAGGACGAGCTGTTGTACTATGTTAAATTCATCTTGAGATAGCGAATCCACTCCTTTGGTTGTTCCTTCCTCTAGAAACTTTTCTAGATCGAGATGCTCCCTTTCCAGTATGTCCTGCAGTTCATGATCCTCCGTACCCACTTCACTTGGGGTCGTCTCTTGGTCCCTATAAAGTTCCATAATGCTTGGCTGATCCTCCCTTTGCTGGCTTTTATCAAGTCTATCCTCCATGCTTTCATCCTTTTCCTTCTCTACCTGATTGCTCTTAATTGCTTGATTCGTTCCTTCATCCCCCTCTTCTTCTTCTAATATCTTGAACCTGTTATGAATAGGTTGTTTTTCCTCATAGTTTTTTTTTTTCTCCCTCCTTTTCCTCTACCCCCCACCTTGGTAAAGCTTTCAGTTTCTTTCCCTGAGGTTGCTTTTATGTTGCCCTCCATTTTACTTAAAGGGAAATCTTTGAAGAGGTGCCCGTGTTCATGGAATTTGTGGCACCTGAAGGGTACATGCTCATAGTCCACCGCCTGTACCCATTCTTCATCATATACTTCTAAAATTAATTTCATCTGGCAAAGCCCCAGAAAGGTCCATTTCCACGCATATTCTAGCAAATGAGGTATATTTTCCTCGCAGAGTGGCTTCTTATATTTTTAAAAAATGCCCTAGTTTATTACCTATGGCTTTTAAGGATTCTGGCAACTAGTAATCTAGAGGTAGGGAATATAGTCTTACCCACACTAGCACCGAAGTAAATGTTTCTCGCTTCGGAACAAAGTTCATTACCCATGGCCTCATATAGAGTCCTGCAGCCGCATAGAAGTAAGGACCTCCTTCAAACACCCGACCTTTATTCACTAGGTTCGTAAACACAACTGTGAAGAAACCCTTGGATCCAAGGTGTAGCTCTATTTCTCCCTTAGGTTTCCAATGGTTCTTTATCCATGCATGTAGTTCCTTCTCCGTTGGCCAGAACCCCATGAATTTACAAATCAATGCATAAGTCGCCATGTGCTCCTTGTGCGCCTGTAGCGCTAGAGCACTCAACACCACACAGGGTGTGATGGAAGCCTTAGGTTTACATGGTCCTGTCCTACTGCTAGGTTCAGCCTTCTAACTGTCTACTCCTGTACGCTTCTCTCGTCTGACTTCCTCCAGCATTTCTGCCTGCCTCTGTACTCTTTTGTTTTCCTGTTTTCCTTTGTCTGTACCCCCTGTTTCCGCTTCCATGGGCTTCTTGAATTGGTTTTCTACAACATGACTGTAGGAGGGAGTGGAGCTCCCTCCCTTCTCACCCCTCCATGGCTTCCAACTCTGAAATCCTGCAACAACTCTAATTTCGCTCGTTTTCAGAGCTCCCGCTGATCCTGGGTGAATCCTTTGTGTAGTGATTTTTCATTGTTCAGGAAAAAATCGATCTTGAGCCTTCTATTTGATACTTCTATACATTTTTTTGCCTAAACAGACTTCCATTACACACAAAGCACTACTTTTAGTTAATAATGTAGTGACCTAGGCTAGTTGCTGCCTCAAATTTGTGCAATCTCTTGCTTGATTTGTTATGCTTAGGTTCTATAATTTTATATTTTATTATGTATCTCTTGAATTTTTTTGTGCATGCAACTTATATCATTAAAATACAACAACACCAAAGAAAGAGGTGGAAGCATGAACAAGTTGTATTATTATTTCAAAGGAGAATGTTGAATACACATGCCTAGTAAAGTCAAATAAATTATGGTTGATTGTAACTAGAAGTTGTCAGTAGGTCTAGAGTCAGCATGATAACTTAAATGATGTTCCTTCCTCCTCAGGTTGTTGGATCATCAACTGTCTAAAATAAATTTATATTTGTTGTTCAAATCCTTGTTAACACTTTAAGCTCTATAGAATGGTTGATCCAATCTATAGAAGGGAATCTCCAAAAATTGTTGACTTCTTTAATGGATGCACAACACTTTTGATCCATCAACTGCCACACAAATTACCTGTATAACTCTCTTAATCCTCCACACAAGTTCCTCTAAGTGGGCATGGCGACTATCTGTGACCTTGAGTTGTGAACCAGCTCTAAAATCCTACAACCACTTACTTTGTCATCCAAATAACCCCCTACTCAACTATGCACCAGATAACAACAAATTAGTCCCATCTCATGCACATAGTCACCAAGAGTTGGAAGTTTGGTCCCTTCTAGTTTATATATCTGCTCCCAATGCTCGCATTATCCTACACTCATCCTGAGCAAAGGTACAAACCACCCAGTCTTGATGTGGCACACACAAAAAAGGTAATTGCTTTGTTTATGATGGTTGTGGCCTTTCCATGACCTCAAATGATCCCCATATTCTTGTGTATTCTCCCTAACTTGAGATCAAATAGCTATGGAATGCTAAAGGCATGTGTTTCATCCCTTCTGCTTAATTAACTTGGTGACAATAGTGTGATCCCTCTCATGCATTTTGCTACAGTCCCATGAGTCTGTTCCCATGCCATTCCTCTATGTGCATGAATCCTCATACTACAGGTTGATATCCTACCTCAGAACTCACTATTGTGAGCCCATCTGATCCTCCCTTGCAATCACGAGCTACCAAAATGACTTTGCTAGTGGTTTGAATTCGTCCCCCTTCCACCAATGCGTAATCTAGCAGATTTGTGTGTTGGAAAAAAGGTCCCCTTACAGGGGAAATCAAATCCACTGATTTTTTGACCATTGATTTCCTTCAACAATAAAATCAGATGGGAGATTTAAGTGATCTCTCCTCCAAACAACTAGGGTCGATGATTCTCCACTGAAACTAATTTCGCTTCCAAGGGTTTTCATCCAAGTGATGAAGCAATATTCTCTCCAATCCAATCTCCAAAGAAAGAATGCAAAATGATGAGAGGGAAATCAATTTCTCCTCTTTTAATTTATTTTTTTCTCGATTTCCCTCATTTCCTTCAATTTGAAAATTTTTCCCTCTTTTTAATTTTAATTTTATTTTCTAATGTTCCCCCCATCACTTTTATTATTGTCACTTTATAACACCACTTTATAAAGTCGATGTTTATTTATTATGTGACCCCATTTTATTAATTCCCTGTTCTGACTCTAGAACATAGGAGTCGAAAATGAGTTAGTGAGTCATCCCTCTACTGATCATTTGAGAGGGGACATTACAAAAAATGCCTTTCCTTTCATTCAAAAAGCCCGAGATACAAAAATTTTCTTTAGGTCCCGAGGTATAAAATTCAAATATGCCTTTTCAAAAAAATTGCAACGTTCATTTTTTGGTTTTCTGTTTATATTCATAGCCTGTTAGTTTTTTTTTTTTTTTTTTCTTATCTGTGTATGCTCTTTGCCTTGTGCTTTCTATGATCTTGATAAATTTGAAATAAAGTAAAAATTGTTTTTCTTAATTGTGTATACTCTTTGTTGTGCATTCTGTGTGAACTTGACAAACCAAAAACAAAGAGAAAACTTGCTTTTTTGAAGTTAACCGAGATTTAACCCCATTGTTGTTGAGTTTTGGAATTTTTTTCCTAGTTGTTGTTTGTTTTTGGATGAACACTTTTTTTGGTAAGCACAAACTTTGAGGAAGAGCTCCAACAACAACAATGACACAAAAGTGCCACCCCCATTCTCTTTCACTACTATTGTTATGTCTTTTGCACTAGTTCAGTTTGTTGAAAGTTGAGCTTAGATCTCTTTTTAAGCTACTTTTCAAAAAGTTCATGCAAACTTATGTTATTTTGTAACTTTAATGTAAAGTGTATCTCACTTGTTTTATAAAAGTGAATCATTATAAATTAACCTTGTTATTTTTTTCGCATGCAATTCTCATTTATAATATAACTTCATTATGAAAGTGATTCTCACTTTTTTATAAAAGTGGACCATTTTATAAATCAATTTATTTGTAAAAGTGAGCTTATAGGAAAACCTAGTGAGCAGCGAGAAAAAAAAAAAATAATAATAATAATAATAATAATAATAATAATAAATAAAAATAAAAAAATAAAAAATAAAAAAATTACGGCAACATCCACCATCACATGGGCCAATTTCTTTTTGCTATATGGCTCTTTATTACCATTAATGCTTTTTTTTTAGAAAGGGAATAACTTTCACATCTCAAGCCCATTTTCAATGTTGTTTTTTAAACAACCTATTTTTTCGAGGGCTTTCCATCTAGACAATTAGTTTCAATTTTTGAAATAATCTTATATGTATTTTTTAATATAGGCACTCCCAGTGAACTTTTTCTTATCGAGACCAACTACTTCTCATGGAAAACTCACATGGAAGATCTACTAAAAAGTAAAGGATTATATGAAATTACCTTGGGAAAAGAAAAATCCTCACTGATGTTAATAAGAGAGACAAATATGATAATATGAATGAAAAGGCATGTGGGTTGATTAGAATGTAATTTTCTCGTAATTTGTGATTTCACATTTAAGGAATTGATGATCTGGATGAAGTATGGGAAAAGTTGAAAAATATATTTGGTGAACCTAATGTGATTAGATATTAACATCTTGAAAATTATAGTATGGTTTGTCCTAATGATTTCTCTTGCATTGGATATTATTTATCTAAGTTCAAAACACTTAGACATTTACTAAAAGATTTTCAAGTCGATCTAAATGATCAACGTTGCATATATATATTTTTTTTCCAAACTTGCTTCCACATATTATGTTTTTGTATCTACGTTTTATGCCACTAGAGAAGCTTTGGGGATTGCATATCAAAATCCTTCTCTTGAATTTTTTTGTGAGTCTTTGATTAGAAAGCAAAGGCAAGCTCTTGCATATTGAAGTGATCAACAATGCAGATACATCTAAAAAATACCTAATGCCCCAACATAAAGATAGAACAAATCATCCAAAGAAGAAACATCCTCACAACAATAAGCAAAACAAGGGTCCTAAACCCTCTTCAACAATTTCCACTCCCAATGGTGAAAAAGGACCAAAATTAAAGAGTAAGAAGATTGATGAACATTGAAACTGTTGTGAGAAAGATGGTCATTTGGAGTATAAATGTTTTAAAAAGATGGGGATCTTGGAAGCAACAATGAAGAAGCACAACATGAATCTTGATTCTTTTCTATCACTTCTTCTCATGGACATGCATTTTTTGTTTATTGTTTCTCCTTCAATGAAATCTCTACTTCTTATTTTGAGAGTGACTTACTAATTTTGGAGAATCTTATCAAATGGCTAAGGATAAAGCCATTTTTCCACTCCTAACGATTGTAACACCAAATGGATATTTGTTGGTGATGAAATATCTCTTAGCGTTGCAGGATATGGAATAGTTTAAGTAGATAATGGTTATTTCAATGATGTATTATGTGTTTAATGTATTTCTTGCAACCTTCTATCAATATATCATATCACTCATTCAGGTGAAGGTAAAACAATGGAGTTTTTGCCTCCCTAAGTTATTATCAAGGATATAAAAGATCCTAAGCATATAATTTCCACTGAAATAGTTGAGGATATTATTGGCTTGTACAATTTTGACAACTTTGGGTCATTACCTTTTCCCTCACTTTTTATTGCTCATAATGATAACGCAAGCCAAATTTAGTATGAGCAATTTGGTCTTCTAAACTATCACTCATTAAAACAAGTATGTAATCATAATATGGTGATTAGTCTTCCTATTGTTTTTTTTGGAGGTAGTGTTTGTGCCAGTTATGTTCTTGGAAAACATGATTGAGACAATTTTGATAAACATGCTTGTTGGAATGCCTCAACACATTTGTAGCTTCTTCATAGTGATTTGTGTGGACCACTTTATTCTCTCTCTTTCTCTAGGTTCAAGTGCTTCTTAACTTTCATTGATGACTTCTCTAGATTCACTTAGCTTTATTTAAAATCTAAGAGTGAAATTTTTTACATGTTTTTGTCCTATAAGGCCATTTAGAAAAGCAATATGGACATTGACTACAAAGGTTAAGAACAATGGAGGTGAATATGTCAACCACAAATTCACATCTTACTACATTACATAGGGCATTCAAATGCAACATAACAGTGTTTCTAAAAGAAAGAATTGTGCATTAAAGGAAATGGCTAATTGTTTGATACAATCCAAGGCATTAATTCTTCATTATTGGGAAAAATCAATCAATTGTGAAAAATATATTGTGAAACACATTCCCACACAAGCTTTAAAAATATAAAACCAAAAGAAGCATGGAATAGCATTAAGCCATATGTGAGCCACTTCCTTGTCTTTGATAATGTAGCATGGGCTCACATTCCCGATGAAAAAAGGAAAAAAATATAGCCTAAAAGAGAGATGTGTATTTTTGTTGGATATTTCATAGATGTAAAAGGTTATAGACTTATTCAACCTCACTCCAATAAAATACTCATTGCAAGAGATGTTAAATTTGATGAAAATCCCTTGCCTTGTGAGTCTAATTTGGCTCGTGTGCCCTCTTTGGCTTCCAATCCATCTTCAATGTTTATGTCACTTTCTATTCCTATTATGGTTTATTTTTCAATTGTTGATAATGAGGATAAAAATACACCTTCATATACTCACCTTACTCAAGTTGAGTCCATTGAACATGAACCTAAATTAGTACCACAACTTCCCTGATGGGTCCATTCAACTTAATAAGTAGCTAGTGACCATGTCGGTGATTCTACAAGTTAATGTCATACTTGTTCACAATTCTAGTGAACCTCCTCTCGTTTGGGTCAAGTTTTAAATACTTGTAATTTGAAAACATTTGCGAAAGATTTAGGCCATCCAAATTGGCAAACAAAAATGAATAAAAAATATTATTCCTTAATGGTGAACAATATTGGGGAATTTGTACCACTTCCAAAAGGAAGAAAACTTGTCAGATATAGATGGGTATATAGAACTAAGTATGCATTAGATGGAAGTGTTGAAAGATATAAAACTTGATTAGTTTTTAAAGGATTATCTCAAGTTGAAGGAATTAACTACAATCAAAACTTTGTTTTTGTTGCCAAAATGAATTTCACCCACCTTGTTCTACCCCTTGCTGCCTCACATGGATGGGAGGCCCATTAGATGGCTTATAAACCTACCTTCTTGTTTGGGGATATATAAGAAGAAATATACTTGGAATAATGTCATTCCTATGTTCAGAGTGACTGTAGCCTCGTTTTCTACCTTAAGAAATCTCTCTATAGTCTCAAAAAGCCCCTTTTGCTTGGTATTCTAAATTGAATTAGTTTCTTCTTGGCATTGGCTTATCCAGATGCCATTTTGATCCCAATGTCTACACCAAGAAAGTAGGAATCCATCTCATAATCCTTGTTTTTTGACCTTATCCTCACTGGTAGTGACCCTAAACTTTTAATCCATGTGAAATCAAGCCTTAAGAAGAAATTTGAAATGATATACTTAGGTTATTTGCATTATTTTCTTTGCCTCTAATTATTGCAAATAAAGAAATGAATTTATATTTCCTAATCTAAGTATGCATGTGAAATTAGTCACCATTTTCACATGGGAGATTATAAATTAGACCCTTCTCCTTTTCAGTTTAGATTCAAGCTTCCTACCACCTGCACTACACTCGAAATTGATGCCACTTTGTATTGTGAATTAATTGGTAGCCTCTTATATTTGACTCATACCCATATTGATATTTCGTTTGTTGTTGGTGTTATTTCCTGATATATACAAAATCCCCATGAAAGTTATTACAAAGCAACAAAAATAATAATTTACTATATCCAGGGTGATGAGTCCCAGTATCTCAACAAGAATGTTGAGACTCTCAAGGCTACCAGCTTTAATTATCAACCCAGTGTTCGTACAAAATTAGAGGTGATAGTGCTAGATGCACAGTAGATCGAGCTCTACTCATATCACCTTCAGTCAATGAAGCAGATCATGGCATACAAAGACGACTCCTTTTACTAGCTTTAAAAAAGAACTTGCATGAAAAGACAAGAATCTACTCTAATGTAGGAAGGTAAACATTATCCTATTTGCAGAAATGAAAGTGTCATTCATCAAATGTAAAGACTAACTACAATTGTAGGAAGGTGAAAAATTGTACTAATTACAGAGATGAAATATGCTAGTCTACTTGCAAATGCAAATCAAGATTCTTCTCGCGGAATGTAAATCATTACTCTACTTGTAGAATGTCAAAAATTTCTTGAAAAAGGAAACTTGATCTAAAGTGTGCAACTATAGAATCTAAGAACATAACTTCAAAAACTAGGTTTAATATAATTGCAATGAAGAGTTTCCTTTCTTATCACTGAGTTCAAGACAATTTAGCTTTAGTAACAGAGTCCTCACACATTTCACAAGAGAACAATCTTTGTGATTCAAATGTGGAAATATCTCTACTAATTCTAATTGTTGTGTTGTACTTGCAATGAAGTAAGGATGGGTCTAAAGTGGTCCTTGTTCCTCCCCAACCATGGATTCAAATTCTGGAGGTCATTATTCAATCCCAAGATACAAAAATCAAGCCCTTAAAGTAGATATGTTCAAGTTTAGACAACGTTACAGGATTTCCCTGGTTTGCTATAGGATTGGATCCAAGAGCATATTGAGGGTAGTAAAGATGTTATGAAGGTGGGATCAGGTAGAGGAGGGTGTATGAAGGACATGTGAGGCCTTTAACTAAGTTTAACACCCCTCGAAGGCCCATATTACACAAAAGTACATGTTCACGATGTCCCCCAATGACCTTGAATAGATGATCTTGGTGGTAGAATTTGAGAGCAGTGTGAGGTGTTAAGGAGGAGGAGGTTAATGAGAAAATGGATGTAGGATGAGTGTGCCAATCCCTGCAAACTAAAAATCAATCCCTTCTTACTCTTGGAAAGAACATAAATCTAGAGATCAAATTGCAGCAAAACAAATCAAGATGGAAAGGATGAGTTGATTTTTATTTCATCAAGAGCTACTCTATCCTACAACATGCATCTAATCCATATGAAAAGACATGATATTAACTTCTAGGATATAGAAACATAGTATGCAAGAGAACTATAAACCAAATCCTAGAAATTTTCAAAGGGAAACAAACACATATTTTGGCTTGTTGTTGTAGATTCCTCAACCACACTTCCCACAAGAGAGGTCGTAATCAATTCTGCAACCACAATTTTTGTAATATAACTTCTGTCTAAGCAAGGAAATAAATACCACTACTCAAATAATGATAAAATAAAATACATAAGAGATACTAGAACCTCTGGGTTCGGCCCTAACCCAAGGGTCTCAAGCCCCCAAAGTTAACTTAGATGTCGACCAACAGTGAACATTTCATTAACAGGAAATGGAGTTCAAATACATCATATCAAAATGTAAATAACAGTCTCAAGCACTTGGATATCAATAGATCTTCCTAGCTCCAAAATTTTGAATCCCAGTGAGCTCTTGGGCTCATTTATTTATACAAAAGATGATTGAGGGGTAGCTTCCTTGGAAGGAGGATTGCTTCCCTCCAAAACCTTGAAAATAGTGGATCTATCTCCCTTAGATCCTCACATGCACTTGAGTTCATCAACTTCCAGTGGACCTTGAGTTTTTGATGAGTGATTCTATGAATCAAGTCGAGTAGGAGGAGAGTAAATGCAGTAGACAAGCCTCCTACATCTCCTCTAGATGCCTCCAACATTTCTATGCATAATAAATGTACTCAAAATTTGTATTTTTCCTGCACATTAACTACAGTAGGTCACAAATTATGTCAATCACCCTTTAGTCTTCCTACTAAGCACATTATAGCCAAAAAAATATAAATTAATGTGACTAAAGAAGATTTGTATAGGTTGGAGGATAGCAAAATGGGCCTTAAAATATACCTATTGATGGTACCCATCATCACCCCACTACTAAAAGCATTTCTCATCCTCTGAGAAACTTACTCACTAATGTGTAGTTCATGCATTGCCCTAGTGGCCTCTCTGACATCCCAAGGAACCTCAGATGGTGTTCCCTCCTGTGGATAGAATCCTGCATTTGCCTCTATGGCTGCCCACTCCCTTTGTTCCTCTTCTTGATATATTCTCTCTTGTAGGCATAATAACAAGGGAGGAATGATTTTTAGACATATACAATTTATTTTCAACCTTTGAATGATTCTTTTGTAGAGTTGGGTCCTTTTCATGGCATTCCTTAACCTTTCAAGGGTGTGAGATTCTTTGATTTGCAGACTGTGGGTAGAGAATGTTATCTCCTTTGGCAAGTCTCCAAGCTCTCAGTACCTTTGGAAAGCTCTCAAGTCTCTCCATTTATTTCATCTGCTCCTCCATGAAACCTACATCCTCCACTTTTTTAGACTTTCCAATCTTCATCCACTGCGAGTTCTGCTTCTCTCCCTTCCTAACTCAAATAGGAGGGGAATTGCAAATTTTTCAAGCATGATCCTCCCTGCTTCAACAAATAGGACCTAAGATCAGGTTGTGGATCAGGCTCTTGGAGTTCTTGTGGGTCATCTCCTTCCTTTTGGGATGTTGGTGTCCCTTCCTGAAGCACTTTTCGTTGATCTTGTAGCAAATTTGTCCCTTCCTATAGCAGTTTTGTTTTCTCTTGTATCAACTCTATTTTTGCCTTGAGTTAGTTGGATGTGACTTCCCTAGTGGTTCACCTTCTCATGGGTGTTAAAGTTTATTTACCCTTGGATTTAGAGGAGATGGCTTCCTTAATTTTCCTTTTCCCTCATCCCAATCCTTATTCTCGGTGGCAAACTGATTCATCAATTGTGATTGGGACTGGCGAGGGAGGTTGAGGCTTCCCTTGTTGGATTATGGTGCTCTTTATTCCTTTAAAATATAAGGGACCTTGCCTAGGCTTCCTTATCTTGGGTTTTATATGTGTGTTAATGGCTTCCATAGCATAAACCACCTCTTGTTTTGTATTCCCTTATGAGAGGCTTATTTCCTTCCTCTGTTTTCCTTTCTTCTAAGATCTAAAGGGCTCTCCAGGGATCCCTTCTTCTGCTTTTTGTTTCCCTCCTCCTTCCTTATCCTCTTCTTCAACTTCTCCTTCAACCTCTTCTACCTTCTCTTCATCCTCTTCCTCTTGTTCTTCAACCTCTCCTTATTCCTCTTGCTTACCCCCAACACTGGATTTTGTGGTCTCTTCATGTTGTGTCAGGGTTTGCGCTTGTGTCTTAATGAAGGCCTCCCTATCCATATCCACAAAGTCATTCAATAACATAGGGATTATGAGATACCTTCAGGCATCCATAAAAATGAGCCTTATGAGGCCATGATGAGCAATGTATTTGTGCTTCTCTTCCCTCATCCTTTGGTTCATTTCAATTATGGAATGAAGGAGGAAATGTGGAACACTAAGCCTTCTTGGAATGGGAAATTTTGTATGGAACCTTGGCTCATAGAGCAACCTAAGTTAATAGGCATATACAACACTCAACCTTCCTTCATAGGAGATGCATTTAAGGACGTTGTAGGCCACTTCATTCCATGGGTATGGGAGTCTTTTGGAGAATTCGGTATCTATGGATAAATACTAATTCCCTAGATAAGTAGCCATATATAGAACAACAGTTTAAAGCACTTTAGCCTTTTCCTATAAGTAATAGATAAGACAAATAAGATGAGAAGACCTACTTGTAGTTTTGCTTTCCTCTTGTCTCCTTTTTATCAATCCTGTCGCTCCTTCCTGTACTTAACACGCTTGAGAAGTACCTATAAACATCAACAGAAGACAAAGAACCGATCAAAGCAAAAGATCTATTGAATACAAGTAAATGGAATCAAATACATTCACACATAGAAGCATCATATAACAAGATAAGCATATAGGAAAAAGATTCAAATACTTTATTGAATAGAATAAGGAATTACAACCATCAAGTCTGATTCAAAGTCACTCCTCCAGCTTGGATCCCATCCACATCACATCAAAAGCATGACAAACTTGTAGCATAACAATACTTGTCTCAAAGTCAATTCTCATAGCAACATTATCTCCTTCAATTCAACATAGTCTAGCCCTTGATCACTTAGATGAGTGTTCAATTTATAGGAGGATGAAGGATGTTATGTCATAAATGGGGGTATTAAATGGCCTTCCATACTTAGAATTAGTTCCATGGAGGAAGGGATGAGAGGATAGGATACATCTTAACTCCTTCCTCATCCATTTTCGAGCTCATAGGAGTTGATAAGTGAGGGAAACTTCTAGATGACTCCAAGAGATAAGAATATTCCCCAAACCCTATGTGAATTTCGCTCAATCTTGCCCAGCGCAGGTGAAAGAGGGCCTAAGTGCTCTATAGAGCACCCTGGCATGGACTCAACTGCTCTGCAATGCACCCTTACATGGGCCTACCTGCGCTGGTCCCTTTGGAGGTCATTTCAGGATGTCTTCAAGTCATGAAACTGTCTGGGAAGGAGGCATTCAAAAGGGTGACTTGTTTAGGGAATGTAGCAACTGAAATTAGGGTTTGATGAGCCCTAAAACACTGATCTAGATGATGGGAGTGATGTGCCCAAATGGATCTGTAACAGCTGACCCCTAAAGCATGAAGTCAAAAAAATGTTAAGGTCGAATGAAATGCTTTACGATGTGATGAGGAGGTTTCGAAGTGTTAGGTGACCTGCATCAATTACAATACATATATCATGATTTTTTTATTTTTTCATGAATTTTTGAGGGAAGGCATACCCATGCTCAGCATATAAACTTTCATTACATGTACACAAACAGTCGTCTACAGATATAGACCCATGATCGGAATGACCATCAATGTAAAGCCATTGTACATATGATTTAGTACTCTTGAAATCGCAGCCCAGATGGATGAAACTAGATCCGAGGTCTTCTATCGCATTCAATCATTCACCCAAGTATGATTCTAACCATGTGAATATGTAATCTGAAGTCAAACATGGGAGGACACCATCTGATTACCAGCCAGTGATGTATGTTGTTAACATATGCGAGAGAAATCACCGATAACGATAATGATCCTCAAGGTATTGCAGTATATTTTGCATGGTGTGAACAGATGATTTGATGTTAAACACCATAAAAAGTCTTTCAATCGAAGTCCATTGATGTATGCCTATCAATAGAAGCGAGAAACCTGCCATTGATGCATGCAAGCCTCAAGGTACTAGAAGGGTGTTTCTAAGTCAACTTCTTGGATAATGTGTTGATGTTGAAAAGAAGAGACTCGTAGTAGGAGGGCCTTGATGTATCCCACGTCAATGAAATGAAATAAGTGAAATGATTTTGGAGATGGAATTTGACTGACCACACAAGGTTCAAGAATGGTGGTCATGAAAATGAAGGTTTATGGTATTGCAAACGTTGAATTTTGAATGAATGACTTCTCTTGAACATGTCAGTGACACTGAAATGAATTGGTATAATTGACCCAAAACAAAGTGATGGATGGTATGATAGACCAACGATGTTATAACCATCAAGCTAATAACCCAACCCAAATAGTCATGGTGATAGAGTGAAAGTGTCAAGTTCAAGAGCGACCTGCTACCATAAAGTGGTTTTCCCTTTTTCCCATTTTCCCTAGTCATTGTTGACCAGTACCTCTTTATTTTTATCAAGCTTGAGGAGGATAACATATGCTTGTTGTATAATTTCACCCTTCGGGCGAATCCACCGCTATTTGATGTTTTAATGAGTCTAGCGAAGGTGAAACTCAGTCTTGTCTAGATGGACAAGTTTGTCACTATTTGATGTTTTAATGAGTTTAACGACAAATATAACTTGGTACTTTTCGTGTTTATAGATTTTGAAAAGGGACAAAAAGAAAACTCCACAAGTTATTTTTCGTAAATTAATCTCTCAAGCCTGAAAAAGCGTAAAATAATACAAGAGAGATATCGTTTCCAATTCGTTAACGACATGGAAAGGACAAGCACTCGATAATCTTTTCATGTTTAGAGAGTCTGAAAAGAGATTAAAGAGGACTCCAAGGGAGTCCCTTTTTCGTTTTTAACAGATCTCGAAAAAGATATAAAAGTCTGCTCTATGGTCAAACGTACAATTTACAATCAAGCACATTGAATTCTATAAGTCAGTTGCAAAACACCACCAAATGGATTAAAAATATCTATTTCATGGGCAAAAATGGGTAAATACTAATGTTTACTCGATTAATGAACATGAAATAAATATAAAACAAGTTTTTACCATGACGTTTTTACCATTTGGGACTTACCATTCAGTTTTGTGCTCTTAACTTAGTTTTTACCTCGATCTTCACCAGCTAATTGTGAGAGATTCTACGGACTATTTCTCAAGTTGTCTAGACTAGGTAGGAACTAAACCTATCTACTTTCTTTTCAAGTCATTCTTTTGTCATTTCATGCAAGTTTTAGGGCTTTTTGGGGCCCTTGGGATTTAATTTTTTTGCCCTGGGAACAACGCAGGATTTCACATCGAAAATTGTGTTAAAGAGCACTCAGTTAGAAGGGTGGATGCTCTGTAGTGCAATGTCTCTGTGCATGGGCTACACTGGGAAAATTTCCCAACTTTGATTTTGTTGTTTGCTCCAAAATTTGTCTTATTTTTTCCATGGAAAGGATCCTAATTAGGCTTATGATTGTGTTTCAGTCTTTCATCAGATCACAATGACAATTACATGGTGAGAAAGAGACCATGAAGAATAAGAAATGGTTTCCCTAAATAACCTGGGTACAGTTGAGGCCCTAAAAAACTATGGGTTAATCAAATACTTTACGTTGTTTGGAATGAGGCAACAAATAGAACTACTACAGTTCCTTGTTCATGCATGGGATCCGACAGATCATACTTTTCACATTAGGGACAAGATGGTCCCTATTAGCATTGGTGATATTTACTTTATTATTGGACTATCAAGGTGAGGTGCCCCCATCTCACTTTCTAGATGTTCCCATGGAGATGAATCAGTGAGAGACTGTCTTAGGCAATTTTGTCAGTGAGGTACACAACCTAGAACATATGGGAAAATAAACATCAAGGATGTAGGTGATTTTCCTTTGAGAATGATCCTCTTCACAATCACAGAATTAGCTGGCAGTGTGACACTACATCTGGCGAACATATATTATATGCAGTATGCATTGGAGTGTCTAGAGCCAAAAGTTTTCAACTTGTGTGAGGTTGTGCTTTCTTCACTGAAAGAACAACTGACTAAGGTAAAAAGTGGTAGGACAAAGATTTTCTACTATTGTTCGATCTTAATCGCTTTTACCTTAGAGAGAATCCCATTGATGCAACCACAACATGTGCCACTCGGTGTAATTAGTCCTAGAGATCCACGCATGCAAAGGTGGGTTGAATTGATGGCTCGACATGCGGGTTAGTCAACAATCATTTTTTCCACTGCATTTTTTGGTTGGCTCAAGCGACAACATCTCGTCATTGAGGAGCATCCATATTCACTGATGGATTTCCATGGAGATGCATATTTGATTCTACAAGTTGGAGCATAATTGGGTTCTATGGGTAAGTTGTTCGGCCAAAGTGTTTTTTGATTTTTCATGTTTCTACATGTTTTTTTGTGTTTTTTAAATGTTTCCAAGACTAAACTAAAATTACTCTTATGCATGCAGATGTGGGTACTATTCGACCTATGGGACACAAACAAGTTGTAGGTGGGCCAACACAGAGAAACATTGGGAGAATAGTTCTCTGGGACTTGGATTTGGCTGAGACCTTAGCAGAGTTGTAGGATCACATAGAGGGATTGACCCTTGGAATTCCGGATGTATGGATCGAGGAGTTACCTATGAGGTTGCACTGCCACACTATTGGTGTTCCTAAACAATGGGAGAGGCTTTTGCGCATGATAGCACAGGCTGTGACATGTTACCATGAGCACCACTAGATCTACTTAGGATGTTTTGCATGTATTTTGAGTTCTTGGATCAGGAACCGAATGTGTCTTGGACAAAAATTTTGTAAAAACTTTTAAAACACCTATCTATTTTACTTTCAGAGTTTTCTACGGTTATATGCAATCCTATTCAGCTGATGATGTGAATTGAAAATATTACTTTTACATGTGTCACAAATGTCTATTTAACACATAATTTTCTAGAGAATCAGTCAATGTGTTGAGATTTATGGAAATATGTTGATATTGAATGTGTTGAAAATGTCTTTCCAAAATACAAACTCTAAGGAACATACAAAAAATTGTTGGATTTCGGATAGTATAAATGTTTGTTAGTTGTAGTATAATGAGTTGCGAGTCCATCCTAATGATAATTTGGCGAATTCTAAGTGAAATAGCATCAGAAAGTAGTTCAATCAATGCGCTATACTCAATGATGTTGTTTGTCGATCGACCGATACAAATCCCTTGGAAACTCACTAACTCACCACTTGGAGTGAAAATAACCCATGCTATAGAAGACAATTTTTGTGTACTACGACTAGCCCCATCAGCGTAACCAACAAAAGGTTCTAAAGACTATGACATCTACAACAGATGCAAAGTGGATTACTAACTAGATAAAAATCTTTAAAAGATACAGACACACACATGCAATGAAAGCATATATATAGTGAGCTATTAAGTACACTTAATCAAGCATAGTAACTTTTGTGGCACAACCCGTTTTAGAGTTGCGACAATGGAATCCCATCATAATCTTCTAACCCATACGCACCTTTTGCCAAAACATGCTTGATAATATAAGGACCCATCCACATTGGTTCGAATTTCCCTGCTCCAAGTTTATTAGCTTCCTAATCGTAAAGCAAGACTAGGTCTGCTTGTGAGAAGATACAAGGCTTGAAATTTCTATCATATTGTGCCTTAATATGTTTCTTATGTGCTTCGTTAGCTAATGTGGCATCATGACTAGTTTCATCTAGATTGATTAATTCTAAGAAAAGTGCTTCTTCTTCAGAAATGTTGGGTAACAGGTCAATTACGAGTTCGAGCAATGAACTTTTACATTGTATCGATAAGATTACTTCCAAACCATACACCAACTGAAAGGGTGTGAATCCAGTTGCATTACTCACTGAGGTTCAATATGCCCACAAGATAGAGGACAAGATTAAGTGCCAATTTCACTTATGAACCCCTATCATTCTCTGCAACATCCGCTTCAAGACTTTATTGATGGCCTCAACTTGTCCATTTGCTTGCGGGTAACAAGGGGTAGAGCTATCATGTGACAGTCCTAACTTAGCAGTCAAATCAGTCATCACGTGATTGTGAAAATGTGACCTGTGATTTGTAACTACGGCTTGTGGTACACCAAACCAGGGAACCACATGGTTAAAAAACAAAAGAGTAGTTGTTTCGCCACTGTTTTTCAATGTTAGCATCGCCTCGACCCATTTGTTAAAATAGTCAATGGAGACTATAATATACTCATGCCACCCGACAGAGGTGGGGTTAAATGTCATAACGTCAATGCCCCATTTGGCGAATGGGCCAATATAAATGACTAGATGCAATGTTGTAGGTGGTAATCTAGTTTTTTATTCATATATCTAGCATTCATGACAACTTCCGACAACAATAATACAATATTTGATATAGTTAGTTGTAAGTAACCAGCAAGGAGAATTCTCTGTCCGGTTGTAAATCTAGATAAGTGTCCACCACGGGCACCTAAATGGAAATAATTGAATGCTTTCTCGGCTTCCTCATGTGTGAGGCACCTCTGTAAAACCGTATTGATACCACAATGGTAGAGAGTGTTGCCAATGATTAGATAAGATTTGGTTTGGTAACGAATACATCACTGTTGTGAGTAAGAGGTATCAGGCCGGAAATTTTTGGTTTGGAGATAGCTCAGTATAACTCCATACCACACATCAGATGATGATATTAGAAATAGAGACTCATCCAAAATCGATGGTTCAGATGTTGAATCAATGGAGGTCGAGGGAAGGTCACAAAGTAACTCTGCAAAAACTAGATATTTCTTTGACTTGGACTTGATGAATTATAAATCAAATTCTTGTAAAATAAATATCCATTTTGAGTATTTTCTTCCCAACAATTGACATGAGAAAATGTCTGTCATAGGGTTGAAATCCAAAATGATATTTGTTTTCCGTAGGAGGATGTAATGGTGAAATCTTTGAACAACTTTCACAGTTGTCAAAACTAGTTTTTCAACATAAGAGTACTCACTTTCTATATCGTTGATATTACGACTCAAGTAATAAATCGGATGTTCAATCCCATTTTCTTCCTAGACTAAAATCATGTCAATGGTTGTATCTACAATAATGAGATATAAGTAATAGTCGTTTTGGTATTTTGGAGAATACATTAATGAAGCTCTAATCAAGGTATCTTTAAGAGCATCAAAGGAATCTTGTGCAACCTAATCCCAATGAAAGCGTATCTCCTTTTACAAAAGACGTGTAAAACCTTTAGCCATCTCAGCATAATTAGGAATGAACCTCCTAAGAAAGTTTTCTTTCCCTTGGAGTCTCTGTAACTGTAAAATACTTGAAGGTGGAGGAAACTTTAGAATTGACTGAACCTTCAGTGGATTGAGTCAAATCCCCTCTCTAGACACTGCAAATCTGAGCAATTGACCAAAACCAACACAAAACACGCATTTATGAAATTGAGTTGTAACTTGTAGTGTTTGCACAGTAAAAATGTTTCTCTCAGATGTTGCGGGTGATTAGTCTGATTTCGTGAATGAGAAGGTAAATCAACAAAGTAAGGTTGAACAATGTGCTTGATGTCATGGAAGGAATAATTCATTGCCCTCTCAAATATGGCCCGGGCATTCTTCAAACTGAATGGGATTTTCTTATAGGTGAATGTGCCCCATGGAAAAATGAAAGTTGTTTTCGATTGGTACCGTGGGAGGATATTGGTTTGAGTGTAGCTGAGAAATCCATCCATAAACAAGAATATTTTTCATTTGGAACATTCGTCAATAATCTGGTCGATAAAAGGAGTAGGATAGTTGTCCTTTGGACATGCTTGGTTTACATCTCTATAATTGTTGCACACTCAAATTTTCCCTTGTTTCTCCATGACAGGAGCAAGGTTGGAAACCAAGTCAGTAAGAGGTACAGGGTAAATGAAACTAGCCCACAAAAGTTTTTCAACTTCTGCTTTAATTGCAGTGACTTTCTTTGGATGAACAGGTCGAAGCAGCTGTCGAACTGGCTTGACATTAGGGTACATTTTGACTTCATGCTCAACAATACTAGAGTCAATACCTGGCATCTCCTCGCAATACGATGCAAAGACATCTCTAGATTCATGAAGGAGAGTACGATAACTATCGAGTTCTGATGGAGAACAAGATTTTTCGACATGAATGTTTTCTACAATATTAGGCTTGGTTGAAATATTAATAGAAATCATTTCTTCAATATTTGACAGGTTCTGCTCAGATTCTACTGTGTCTATGAAAACTGAATTTGAAAGAAAATCAAGAACTGATGGGTGGTTTAGTTCATTTGAATAATCTTCGATGTCATCTGGAAGATGGGAATGATGATGATAATCTTCCCAAGGTTCTTCTCCTATCATCATTGATTGGATGATTCCTTCGTCTGTAGAATGTATACATGAGAAAGGATTTGAAGAAGTACCATATTCTAACGAATAGTCTACCCATACAATTGGTGAATGTGGATTTGGGTTTGCCGCACAAGCCCGAAAAATTGATTGTTATGCTAATTCAATGGGGCTTAGCAACATTACCTCAATATTACTATCAACTTCAAAATTGTTGGTAATCCTCCTTAAATTAGATGAGGTGGAGGAAATCATGTTGCAAGTCTATACTCTTGCCACTTCCACCAAATCAGATGGTGACAGTAGCATAAAAGTACCCATTACGGAAGGATTTTTAAAGAGACCTACTCCAACACTTTGAAGTGACAGGGGGGGTCTGTGTACTAATAGAATGCTTCCAGTAGCATGTGAACTATTGGCAAATAATGCTAGCTAATCGATGACTGTGATTCCACCCTTATGAGGGAATGTAATAGTACGAAAGTACGTGGAAACCACAGTAGCCAGAGCATATAACTATGTCCTTCCGAGTAAAATGTTGTAATTGAGGGGTCCATCAACTACCTCAACTTCAACGGTAACTGTTTTGTCCCCTAGTTCAATTTGTAGGTTACTAAAAATCCCACAAGGAATATATGTTTTTCCATCAAAAGCTTTTAACATGGTTAGTGATCGTGACAACAACGTCGAACCAAGTGTTTTTCAGTAGCTCATTGACATAATGCAAGTAGATGCCCCCTCATCAATAATAGTTCAATGAACATTCTTATTGATAGCTTTTACTTGAATTAGGAAAGCTAACTACACCGATAATTATGGTGTATATCATGCATGGTTAAAAACCATAAAATTAGAATTGGTAGGATCTACTCTATCCATAGTTGACAGTAAAGCCTGCTTCTGGGAGCGAAAATTTTGTAACACCTTGAGTGTCGACATAGCAGAAGGTGATTGAGCAAGATCTTCCACTATGTTATAGTTCTGAACTACTCGAGCCTAAGGGTTAAATGTTGATTAATGCACAACTCACTTTGGTGGTTTTATTGTCAATTCTGGTACAACAGGTGGAATATTTTCAGATGAAGTCAAAGTCAATGGATTAGGTTGATCAGTGGCCTGATTATTCGATGATGATAGTGGATTTCCATAATCTTTGTTTCTCGTTGACACCAAAGCTTTGTCTTGTGGCTTTGTGATGGATAACATGAGTACTTGGGATGTGGATGCATGGTCTGTTGCAACCAAATGTGTCTCTAGGTTTGGAAATGAATCAATCAACACTACAGATGTGTTTGAAGTCTTTAAGAGTTTAGAGACCTCTAAGTGGTGTGGACAAGCTCTTGTAAAATGCTTGTCGTTATAGATTAGACATGGATAACAAGGTTTCCTTGCCAAAGTAGAGGAATTAGATGATTTCTCTTAAGGGGAATTATCATGTTTCTTTTTGCCTTTCCCCTTTTTCTTGCTTCCTCATTGATTTTGATTTTTGCCTTTGTCAGATGACACGACAATAATTTCGGAAGCAAGAGTATTTTCTTATGCATTCATAGTTTGATTGGTAATGGAAAGAGTTTGACCAGATGGTCTTTTTTCCATTTGTGTGCTCGAAGAACTGATCACACCATCATGGGCATGAGAGTCGTTACTGGATTGCGGAGGAGGAGGAATAATGAAAGTTGGTCACAGTGCATTGGGAATATTGTCGTAGAGTGTGTCGAATTGTGTGTAAATCAAATCCAAGTATTGGGAATGAGCAATTACTTGCTCTTCTATGAAAACTCCACCTTTTACCACATCCTTGGTGATTTATGGAAACAAGGATTTTATGAATCACTCAGCGAAAATCTAATCAGGAACATATGTCTTAACCATTTGACGACGAAGTCGCCACTCATGAATATGATCTCATATATGGGTAGCAGTAGTTTGCTTAAAGTTGCTTAAGAGTTCTGTTCCAGTCTCGTATTTGATAGGTAACTAGAAGTGGGTCATAAATGTAGTGGCTAAAGTCGTAAATTTGTCAAAAGAAGCTCTTAGTAACTTGATGTACCATTTAGTAGCCGAACCAGTAAGTGTTCTTTGCAAAAGATGGAGTCTAACCCAATCATCATTTAAGGATTTTGATGAACACCACAAATGAAAGGTCATGACATGATTTGATGGGTCTTCTATGGGATTTACATTGTATTTTGGAATGTCAGATGATAACTTATGTGGAATTATCAACCACCAAGGTGCATGTAAGATTAGATCATTAGTGAGCTTATTTAAATCTGGTAATTCTAAAGTTCCTACAAATGGCAACTACCAATTCACGTCAGGTTGAGCATACCTAGGATGTGATGGAATTCCCTGAGAAATAGGTCTTTGCATACCAACATAAGGAATATGCATTTGATAACCTTCGTAGGGTTGTTGTTGAACAAACCTAACATAAGGTGGTTGTTGATAACCAGTTTGAATTTGTGGTTGTCCATAACCTACAAAGCCTTGTTGACCAGGACCTTAGTAAGCTTGATATTGTCCAAACCTAGGTTGACCCTATTGGGTAGGTCCAAATTTGTGTTGGAATTGATGGAACTGGGGTTGTTAAAATGGAGTCTACCATAGTTGTTGAATCAATTATTGTTGTTGTTGGTACAACTATTCTTGATTTAACGGTTGTTGTTTCCCAAGAATGAAAGGTTGGCCAGGTTGTGAATAAACTATACTAGTGTAAGCTTGGGTTAGTCCAAATAAGGGTATGCTAACTTGAGGTTGTTTTTAAACCCTGGAAACAAGTGGTTGTTGTACAACAACCTGAGAAACTTGAACTTATTGACTTGAAACTTGTGGTTGCGAGGTAGAAGGACCAGTTTTTACCAGTTGAGATACAAGAGTTTGCACTTGTGACTGTGGTACAATTGTAACAATAGGTGTAGTAGGAATAGCTAACATAGTTTTCATTGGTTATGTTGGATACACAAGAATTGGTTGAACTGGCATTGTTGTTTGCCATTGATAAACTCTAATTCCAAGTTGACTTGAATACTGTGGGATATTACCGTATGACGGTCCTCTGGGATAAGGAGGATATAGTGAATAATCATATTACTCTCCATATGGTGGCAATATAGTATTTAATGGATACATAGGTCTTTATTGACCGGATTTCCTAGCTTGATATTGATATGCAGGATCAAACTATTGAGTTCCCATTAGAGGAGAACTAGGTAAAATTCTAGTTGAGTACATGGGTGATGACCATGGTGTAGAAGCAACCCTTGAGTGGGTTCCAGACAAAGATTGGTGACTAATCGGGATGGATGATTCACCATATAGGTGTGATTCAAGTGTAGTAGAAAACATTGAAGAGGTCACAACAGAAGGTTTTGTTGTAGTTGCAACAGATGATAAAGTCTGGGATGTTGATGGTTATTCAGCCATAGTTAACTGACCCGAAAGTTGTCTTAAAGAATTGATGGGTACTTAAAAATAAGTAGGATCAAATGGAGTGGTAAAATGAGGAGTATGAGGGTAAAGATAAAGCCCAGCTCCAAACTGGAATGGGGTTCCAAGTGTAGAATCCTCTTCCAACTCTTCCTCTATAGAAATTAAACCTGGTGGAAGAGCTTCACCGTCTGGTCCGTAAAAGATTTCTGGTGTTGATAAAGTTGAAGTTTTAGTAGTTACTGATGTCTTAGGTGTAACCAGTTGATCGTCTTCCGCTAAAGTAACAACCTATGAATGTTCAAATTGGAAGTCCATATGGTTAGGTAAATGAACAACAGTTTCAGAAAGATATTCCTGAACAACTTCAGGTTTAGATGTAACTCTGTTTGAACTGGGATAGGTTCTGGATTAACTTCTGGTTGATTAATTTTATTATCAAAAAAGAAATAAACAAAAAGTGGTAAACTAGGAAAAAGGTTTACCAAGAAACTGTGAACTGTAGAATACCTCCTGGAAAACCAAGAAGTACAGGCAAGCAACCTCCCCGAATGTTGTGTTTGACGTATCACAGTGTACAAGGCGGTCGAATAGGTTACCTAAGGATGTAGCAACCTAGAGTTTTCCTCCCATATATACCAAAAGGTACATGGAGTCCCAGTCCATATAAGCATTGTCTAATGTAAAACTACACAGTGAGAGCATTCCCATATATTTTACGTACTATAACACCGCCCTATATACTCGAAGGTACGTGGATGAACTATGCTATACTCATGTGCATGGAATGAGGTATCGCACTCGGGATGTATTGCAGATAAGTTAGCGACAATTGCTTTGTTTTATGACACCGAAACACATCTCTAGCCTAGAACAACTAAATGTTATCGTTGATGACAATGCTCCATTAGGTAAATTGATATTAATGTTAAGTTGATCTTGCTTGGGAATTTTTCTTTCAAGTTCACCACGTGAGGTACTATGAAATTCCTAGGAATGAAACTATCATGGTAAGAATTATTTCCATTCAATTTAATGATGAAAATCCTAGCTACTTAAGGATAGAGCAATCAAATTTCTTTCGATCAAAGAGCAAAGAGCACAATCTAATGCAATTTCCATACACTATTCCTATGAGCACACACAAATGTTTTCAATGCAACAAGCATGTATTTCATTACGATTTCCTTAAAGTTAATATGAACAAAAGGAAATATGCACATATAATCAATCAATCTTTCATAAGAACGAAGACTTTTACGGCACTTCTAATTCGAAAGAAGAGAACACTTTACAACACTTTCTTTCGAATGAATATTAATGAACTATATTCCAACTTTGACTATTGATCGATAATGACAAAGAAAACATTAAGAAACATTAACCAATCAAATCAAAGTTGGGCTAGACCAGGAGATAGAAACTTATTTTCTGAGACATAATATTCATTGATCAATCAACAAACAAACAAATAGATAAAAGTTGGAAAAACCCTTTCCAAAGGTGGGAAACTGGCCCTAGAAGGATCAGTGCAGCCCAGAGTGGGAGATAGTGTGCTTCAGAGCACTGTCCCTAAGCCAACGGTGCTTTGCAGCACACTGTGTCCCTCACAAGCCTGCGCTGGTGACAGTAAGCCATTCGAAGAGACAATTTCACTTTTAACCAATTTTTCAATGTAAAGAGCTGAATTACAATCTGTGAACACAAATAAGCTCTACAAGGATGTCTTAGGAGGTGGATAAGCTACTATGAAAGATGATCTTTCCCCAATAGAGTCACTAATTTGTTTTGGAGAAGTTGGTATCTATGGATAAATATTAATTCCCTTGATCAGTTGCTATATCTAGAACAAAAATTTAAGGTGTTTTAAATTTTTCCTATAAGCAATAGATAAGATGAGAAGATAAGAAGACCTACTTATAGTTTCACTTTCCTTTCATCTCCCTTGTGTCGATCTTGTTGCTCCTTCCCATACTTAATATGCTTGAGAAGTACCCTGTAAACACAACTGAAAATAAAGAACCGATTAAAGCATATGACCTATAGAATATAAGTGAAAGGAATCAGATATGATTCACACATATAAACATTATGAAACAATACGAACATATGGGAAAAGGTTCAAACACTTTATTAGATAGAAGAAGGAATTACAATCGATTGTGTCTGATTCAAATCCATTCCTCCAACTTGGATCCCATCCACATCACATCAAAAGCATGACAAACATGTAGCATTAAAATACTTGCCTCAAAGCCAAATCTCATAGCAACATTATCTCCTTACAATTCAACATAATCCAACCCCTGATCACTTAGATGAGTGGTCAATTTATAACAAGATGAAGGAGGTTTTTTCATAAATGGTGGCATTGAATGACCTTCCATACTTAGAATTAGTTCCAAGTAGGAAGGGATGAGAGAATAAGATGCACCTTAACACATTCCTCATCCATTTTAGAGTTCATAGGAGTTGATAAGTGACGAAACCTTCTATATGACTCCAAAAGATAAGAATATTCCCGAAACCCTATGTGAATTTCACTCATTCCCGGCTAGCGTAGGTGAAAGGAAGCCTAATTTCTCTACAAAGCACCCTAGTAGTGGACTCAACTACTCTGCAACGCACCTTTACAAGGGCTTACTTGCATTGGTCTCTCTAGAGGCTATTTCTAGATGTCTTCAAGTCATGACACTCTCTAGGAAGGAGGCATTCAAAGGGGTGACTTGTTTAGGGCATGAAGGAACTGAAATTAGGGTTTGATGAGCCTTAAAACACTAATATGGATGTTTGTATTTGATGTGTCCAAATGGATTTGTAATACACCTGCACCGTCTACAATAGGTCCACCCCCATAATGTTCATGAAACGAAAAAATAATTCCACCATCTGCCCATCACAACCTACACATTTATCCCATGGAAATGAATTTAATACCACAATCATTTACTTTTGTGTCATCGTGCTCCTAATAATATTATTATGATCCTCATTAAACATATTAGAATATACATGAATGTTTTCCAACTAGTTTCAAATTCCACATTGGCCCTACATTGATACATATTTTGAAAATAATTGACTGCCACTTAATGTATATCATTATGAGAAGATGTATGTTAGCTCTCTGAATCCTTCAATCCCCATATTGTATTTTGTCTCCTATTGTTATTTACATATTTATCAAAGGATTTTGAATTTTTTCCCCTTTATTTATCCAAATGATATGTCTCTTTAGTCACCATTCTTGCTCAAGTAGTGATAAGAGACTAAAGAGAAGTAATATAGTGTGCAAAATCTCTTTAGTTAGCGCTAAATCCTTTTCTGCAGGTAAGAAGTAATGCAATGATAATGGATAAGCTAAGTCAATGATTTTTATATAAATACCATTAAGCTCCGCAATATGTATCCTCTTCTTTTCCCTTTCCCATATCCTCACCACCTTTTTCATTTCAACAAGTTTGCACCTCACCACATTCATATGTGAGGACTCCAAAAATTCATCTACCTTTTGCCATATAACCCACACCAATTTTTCGAACTCTTTGTCTAATAGGCATGAATGATTGAATTGATTTTTTTTCAACATGGAGCATAAAGATTTGGAAAAATTTAATGGCTATAATTTCCATAGTTCAAAAAGTAAATATGCATTTGCAAATGATGCATACAAATTTAAGGGGTGTAGTAAAAAGGAAAAAGAAACAACACCTACGGATCTCATGAAATTAATTGAATGGGAAAAACAGAAGGAATTTTTTAAGTTTGTTGTTGTATTATGTCTTTCGTATTCTCAGTCACTTCTTATTGATTTATAAAAGGCATCTGCAAAAATATGGGAACAATTGAGTAAGATAATTGGAAAAAATGTTGTATATGTAAAGTCTTCTTTAAAATCACAACTATTTAAACCTGAAATGAAGGATGAGACATCCTTCTGTACTCACATAACTCATTTGATGTAAAAGACAAATGATAAAACATAGCAAATACATAGAGATACATGCAAACCAAAACAATGTATTATGCACAACAAATAAAAATTAAACCACAGAATGAATCGTGCAACAAAAGTATATTTTAATTATAATTTCATGAAAGAAAAATATGTGCACAAGATAACAGACAAACCTTTTGGTTCGATTACCCACTCTGAAAAAACATTCCTATAGCTCTTTAACACCTTTTTTTTACACCGTAAAAACCCTAATTTTTACTTGCACAATGATTTCTCCAAACACGATAAAAGACTCATGAAATTACACTTTAACCTTTATATATCATAATATAGAACCACTATAAACTACATAATAACATATTTCATTGTGCACATTACATATTTCATTGTGCACTATACTTTAGTGCATATGCACATCATGCAATCAACTTTGGATTTATTACCATACCAACTGCTTATAAATGTTTTGTTAGCTTTTATTGAAAGAGGTTGATTCCCTCTCATGAATTTCTTGCATAGATTAAATAATGGTGAATTGGTAAAAACAAATAATTACTCTCATGTTTCTTTAGCCATAACAAAAATCTACAACCTTATTTTTTTGTACTCTAGGTATGCCACATGATTAGTTTCATTTAATTGATTATTTATGATTATGTATAACATCCCCTTAATGACAACTACAAATATTGATGATGCCAAAACAATCTATTAGATGAACAAAACTTTGTTTTTCCAATCGTTTAGTGAATATGTCAACATATTGACCTTGATATTTGCGATGTTCCAAAATTATTTCTCCATTCGTCGTTTTAATGTTTTTACCTCTTTTGTGAAAAAAATGTTTGTTTTGATAAAGAATTTGAAGTATTATTGTCAAAAAAAATCTTTGTTGTTTCTTCTTGTTGATAACTTAAATACTTCAACATTCTTCTCATCCAAATTTATTCACACATTGTACCTATCCTTGTAGCATATTCAACTTTAGCTATGGAAGGATAAACTATTTGTTGTAACTTGGAATGCCATGAATACATCAAGGTGGCTTCAAATACATGCAGAATCCCTAGAGGACTCAGAAAGGGTCAAAATTCAAAGTGGTCAGAATGCTCCCAAACTATCACCGGATTGAAGTGCTCGTCATCTTGATTCCAATGGTGCAAACAAAATTCAAATCTGAGCTCGTATGGAGGAGATATAACCAGTCAAAGATGTGGTCAAAGATGGGCAATGGGCCACATTTAAGTATCCTCCAAATTCATTGTCAACCAGCGTGGAAACTTATCTCCCGAGAGAAGGTGACATTGTTGCCTCCTTAATTTTTCCAATATGTGTTATATTAGACAAAAAATGTCGATTAATAAGGAAAAAATAAAAATAAAAAAATATTGAGGTCATAGGTCAAGACCCTAGCCACCCCTCCCCAAAACCATATATTAATATTTTAATTAAAAAAGGGTTGATGAGCCATGACCCCTAGTGGCCCCAACTACCACAACATATACTACTAATATAACAAACATTATACAATGGGCAATGTGTGGACTCGGCCCCTGCCCCCGCCTCCATATGCCATTTGTCATCCGTGGGTAGCACGGTTTAAACCCGCCAGTTTGGAACAATCGGCCCTCTGCTTGCGCACCCACACCAATACACGTCTCCAGTAAAATGGTGTGACATTGGCTACAATGAACCAAACATGAAACAAAATTGTTTCAATAAAAAACAAACGCGCCAAACAAACCACGTATATTTCATAGGGATCAACATTTTATCCCCCAACCTCTCGGTCTTGGTGTTAACGCCCTAACCAATGTGCCAATGGCACTTCATTGTAGTTTTTGCCACCTTTATATCATATAAGCCCAAAATGTATTTTCATGTGGATGCGCCGATCGGAGGAAGGAAATGGAAACATAAGATAGGCCGAATGGAGCTGCACTGAGATGGAACCACATCCCAGGTGGAATCATGATTTGTAGGCTAGAAGCGGAACTTGGAAATGTTTTTCAAGGAAAATAATATTCTTTTGATGCCAAGGATTCCTTGGGAGGTATTTTTTCCCAGCGTGAGAATGTAATCAAGTTTACAGCCATTTTTTTCACTGATTTTTGTAGGGAATGTGATGGTGAGGACAGATTCACCTTTTGAGTAGTAGATTTGTAGATTCTGAGTGGGGAAGAATCTTCAAGAATCTTGAGGGAATCGTCTAGATTCCTTGGAAGCTGAAATTTCCTAGACCTAGGATGTAGCCAACTTTATACTCATTCTTCTCAAAATTTCTCAAGGATCTCAATGGCAAGATTAGTTTTCTGATTTGATTTTTAGATCTGCAGTCAACCTAGAGAAGGAAATCTTTGGAGAATCACAGGGGAAACTAAAAGATTCCTACAGACCCATATTTTTTCGATGTCAAAATTCAGAAAATGGATAGTCAATTTTACATGTCTTGACAACAAAAATTTAGTGGTGCAGTCAGGTTTTATAGTTGAGCCTTCTATTTTTCTTCCATTTTCAAGATTGGAGTGACGATGTCAGATTTCAGAGTGTGGGGAGTCGATTCTATGCTATTCAATGCCACGATTTTGATGACGAATTCAGATCCAACAACTGATTATTCTATTCTTCATTCAGCATTAGAGTTGAGGTATATTAAGTATTGTTTTCATGTACTTCTTTGATCATTTGCTTTGAGATGTACTATGTTGTTTCGATTCTTCCTTGATGTATGATGAAGAATCTTTGTGTCTATTTCATGTGAGATGTATTCATCATGGATTGTCATGTATGTTGTGATTGAGATCACTTTGTTTCCATGATTGCGGGATACTCATTGTCACCATGGGTGTTTTGGGTTGAGATCCCTTTGATGTCAAGATGGCAGGATACTCATTGTCACCAAATATAAGATTATGTCATGCTGATAGGAGATCTATTGTGAATGATAGTTCTTGTAGCAAAACATCCTGTGGAGTGAATTTGCGACTCATGTAGAGGGCACATGTCCTTGTATGACAGAAAAACATAGTTCATTTACATCTTCACCATTTCCAGCACTAAATGAAGTGGCCAACACTATCTTGACACCAAGCCCAGAGACGTAGTTCGAACTCGACGAACTCCATTATTAATGTCTCTTGTTCATGTTATGTTGATCATCATTATGTTTCCATTTGTTTAAGCATGCATATATGTTCATTTATGCTCTTAAAAAATGCAATTCTAACTACATCACAGAAGTAACAGATCTTGGATAATTCTGGTAGTTGAAGGAACTTGGATGAATGAAATGACTGCTGAACCCAAATGGAAAATGTAGCCTAATGTTCCTTTTCTATCATATATACTTCCTTCCCAATCAGTTTTAGTATATCCACCTCACCACAAATCATTTTATGTTGTATACAAAATTTCATATCCCATGGTTCCATTAACATTCCTTAAAATTCTTATAAGTTCTAGCCAATGTATCTCCTTTCATGTCTCCATCAATATTGAAACCAAATTGATTACATATATTAAATCAGGTCTAGTTGTGGTCAAATACATCAAAATTAAAGCCATACTTTTGTATAGTGTTTAATTTACATTTTTTCTACAATCTTTCTGGCTCAATTTCGAACCCATGGCTATTGTTTCATATTTTAAACCTTTTCAAGATTTTTGTTGCATATTTTGTTTCAGAAATAAAAGTTCGATGTTTCATTTGCTTCACTTCTATTCCAAATATAATACATCAAAAATTCAAAACATATCATTTCCAACTCATTTTTCATGACTTCCTTGAAATCAACAACGAGGAGATCATCACTTCATGTGAAAATAAAATCATCTACATATAAAACCACAATTAAAATCTTAACATCACTTTATTTTATGTAGAGGATAGTCTCACTATCACTTTCCTAAATCCATTGTTTAATAAATATGAGTCTATTCTTTACCTCAAAACCCATAACTAGGTGGTTGATCCACATACACTTCCTCTTTAAATAATCCATTCAAAAAGGTTGATTTCACATCAATTTAATATATATTCCACTTATCTTACCCTTCTATTTGCAATAATTTCCTCATTGATTCCATTCTCGTGACTAGCACAAATGTTTCAGCATAATCTCTTCTGAGCAATTGTTTGTATCCCTTAACAACCATCCTTTCTTTTGGTTTTCTATCCTTCCCTTTGTATTGATTTTGGTCTTAGAAACCGATTTCACACCTATGAATTATTTTACTTGTGGAAGGTTCAATAACTTCCTTGGATGATTCTTTTCTATTGCATCTATTTCCTCATCCATTATTGCTACCCATTTTTATTCCTTAATTGCATCTTCAAAATTAATTGGATCATCTAGATGGGAAAGAAAGAAAGAAAAAAGACAATTTAGACCTGAGTTTCTTTCACGTACATTTTGCTCATAAATATGACTCAAATTTCTTGATTTTTGTCTTCTCAAACTTGCCAAAGTTGGAATTGATGTGTCACTTGAAGTTGAACTTGGAGAATGTCAAGTTGATGTCCCTGTCTCAAAAATTTTTAGTGCTAATGATATGTGTTGTCCACTTAGAGAAGTATTTTCTTAAATGGGTGAGGTTGTCCTATTTCTTTTTTAACATGTCACTTGACGACTACTTTTCTTAGCTTGAATAGGTATATGAGGAGTCACCAGTGAAGAATGTCATATTATTACTGATTCTTGTTTATCTTCTTATGGTAAATGTGTTCCAACATTAATTTTTTTTTCCAAAATTCCATCCCATGCTTGTAGGTTTTAACCATATACAGAAATTACCCACAAATGAATTCTTAAAAATAGAAAATAAACAATAGATAGAAATAGAAAAGAAATACACAAATAGTTTCCCCTCGATCCCGAAACTGGGACTGGTAGATTAATTTTTCAATATATTGCTTTCAATGTTACAATAGACATATATACATTATGAAGAATCCATAAAGCCCGATCCATCAACCCTATATTAGAACATAGTCGTAGTTCCCTTGACCATAAGTACAAAATACCATGGGAAAAAAACCATCATACCCAAAACCATGTGCAACGCCCATGCACAAGACCATAGGTAGGTCTGCTCACCTAGTATAGAGTCAAAAAACTTTTTCTTAGGAAGTTTTCCTAACCCCATAGAAGGGGGCTACCGCCCCCTTAAACCCCCCAATAGGGGGGGTTGTTCCCCCCCTCTAATCCCCCAATTCGTGCATGGGGCTAGTCATGGAAATAATGTAACACACACCCAACATTCTCCGACTTGTTGTTTTATTTCCACACAGGGGGTCATAGAAGAGTTTAGTCATTTCTTCAACCCTACAACGCCCATTGCTTCTCTTACCAAGAAAAATTCTCAGTGCTCATAGACTTTGTCAATGCATCTGCAATATTCTTCAAAGTGTCCACCTTTACCAACAACACCCTTTTGTCCTCAATCATATCCCTCACAAAGTGATACTGGACATCAATTTTATTTGTCTTTGAATGATATGAAGGGTTCTTTGCCAAGACAATTGTACTTTGGATGTCACAGTATATCCTTATATTTCACTATACTAACCCCATACTTGAATAAAATATCTCCAACCAAACTGCTTCCTTGCTTGCATGAGTGGCTACCATGTATTCAAACTATGTAGTTGAAAGTTCCACTACATACTGTCTCTTTCTCATCCAACTGTCTGCACCACAAAATAGGTTAAACACATACCCACTTGTAGATCTTCTCTAATCCATATTTCCAACCTAGTTTGCATTAACAAAGCCAGGAATGTTCAAAACTCTATCTAATCCTAGTCTTCCTTGGCAGCACAAACCATAATCACTAGGTCCATGCAAATACCTAAAAGCCTGGTTCATTGCAGTCCAATTCTCCCTCCATGTGCTTTAAATAGAAATCATGGACCAATCGAGTGGTAAGCCAAGGATCAAGTGTCGGTAATACCGGGGAGACAATGAACCGTCGTATCACTACATATCGTGACCGTCAGATTCTAAGTTACAAATGTACATAGTAAAGAAACACACTTTACCTAACTCTATACTAGACCAAGTTATACTTGACTATTTCCTATGTTTCAGAATATCCTAACAACGTTTGACATAAACTTGCTCAATACTCCCACAACATGTGAAATGTTTGGTCTAATATAGACCATTGCATACATCAAGCTACCAACTACACTTGCTTATGGAACACAAGACATGCCCTCTTCCTCTTCTTGTGCCTTGAGACACTGTTCAGGAGATAACTTTACACCTATAGGAATAAGAACCCTCACTGGTTTACTATCCTCCATATTAAACCTTTTTCATATTGTCTCAACATACTTCCTCTGGTTTAACTAGATCTTCATCTTTACCTCATCTCTTTTAATTTCCATGCCAAAAATATAGTTTGTGGCACCGATATCCTTCATGTTGAATTTGGAGGACAATTGGATCTTCAAATCCTAGATAATTTATTTTTCATTTCCAATTAGCAACATATGATCCACATACATGACTAGATAAATAACATGGTCACCAATTAATTTAAAATACACACAGTGATCCACTTTTATTCTAGTGAAGCCAAGTCTCCATATAAATGTATAAAGTTTCTGATACCACATCCTTTGTGACTGTTTTAACCCATATAAAGACTTTTTGAACATGGATACCAGCCATTTCTTACCCTTCACTACAAAGCCTTCAAGTTTCTTCTTGTATATCTCTTCTTCTAGATCCATGTGAAGAAATGATGTCTTCAAATCCATCTATTCTACCACAAAATAAAAAACCACAACAACAAATAAAAGTAATATAATAGAAGCTATCTTAGCAAAAGGAGAACACATATCACCAAAATCAATTCCCAACACCTGGGAATAACCTTTTTCTAGCAAATGAGCTTTATATTTCTCCATATTTTCTTCTACATTCATCTTCTTCTTAAACACCTAGTTGCTTCCAATGGGTTTCCTTCGAGATGGCAACTACCCCAAATCCAAAGCCTCCTTTTTTTGCAAAGATGTCAATTCATCAACCATGTCCTCTTTCCAGAGTTTGCAATCCTTTGAATCTACTGCCTCCTTGAAAATTTTGGGATCATCATCAGTAATAGATAAAGAAAAATCTGAACAAAAAGCAGATGGACTATAACTTTCTAGCTTCCTTCTTTCTCAAACTGATCTTATCAGATCTGGAACTTGTGGTTCTTCATCTTATGATTCCTCTTCTACTGTAGAGTTTGATTATTTCTCCTTTAGCTTAAACTCTATATTCTCAAGTTCCCTTGGTAGGACTTCATGTTTAACAACATCTTTCACCTCTCTAAACACCATATATTGGTTGTACATAGCCTTTCTTGTTTCTGGGTTCCAAATTTTATAACCTTTTAAACCATCATTATACCGAATAAAGATGCACCTTTCAGGTTTACTATCCAACTTGGCTCTTTTCTCGTTTGGAACATGTACATATGCATCATGGCCAAATACACTCAGATGTGAAAGAGAGGTTTTTGTACCAGTCCATATCTCATGTGTTTTCTTATCATCCAACACTGGTCAAGGTGATCTATCAACCATGTAACATGAAGTCTCCACCGCCTCCACCCAAAATTCATGACCTAACCTGGCACCACTGAACATGCTTCTTATCTTTCCCACCAATTTCGTAGTCATTCTTTCTACAACTTCATTTTATTGTGGTGTGTATGGACTCTAGAATAATATTCTGTCATGCTATACCACACTTCTTACAGAACCCTTCAGATTCCTTCTTGTAGAACTCTCCACTATTATTTATCCTGAACCCCTTTATCTTGTTCTCTGTCTTGTTTTCCACTAGAGCCTTAAACTCTTTAAACCTGTCAAAGACTTCACATTTCTTCTTGAGGAAATATAGCCATGTATTCCTTTAGAATTCATCTTAAATTATACACATTACATAGACTTACTCAATGACGTAAATTACACAGGTCCAAACACATCACTATGCACAATATCTAATATCCCTTTTTCCCTCTTAGCACTAGAGGGGAAACTCACATGATTCTGCTTCCCATATACATAATGTTTACAAAAATCAAAATGCATAGAGAAATTAATCATATCGTCTACCATACCATTACCATGAAGTACTTGAAGGCCTTTCTCTCCAACATGTCCAAGCCTTTGATGCTATGACATGGTCTTTTCTCTAGAGACCACAAGGTTTTCTACTCCACTTTCAGGAACCACAGAATCATTGCATCCATTAATAAAAGTACTACCCATAAGCTTGTGCAGATTTCCAATCTAAACTCCCTACGTCAATATCAGTTCTCCCTGGACCATCTTCCAAGTAACTTTCTCGAACACTATTTTAACACTTGTACCATCCATTTTGCTTACAGAAATCATATTTCTAGTCAATGCAGTAATATGTAGAACACCTAGAAGTATTCTAATCCTTCCACCTTGCAACTTCAACTTGAGTTTTCTATGTCTGACAATTTTACCATTCCTATTGTCCCCTAAGAAGACATCACCACCATCATATTTCTCATACTTGCATAACCACTCCCTATGGGGAGTGAAGTGAAAGGATGCACCTGAGTAAATAAACCATGCCTCATGATTTACATCTTTACTTGAAGAAGAATCCGAGTACAAATCACCACCTTAGAAGGAGCATCATAAGATCCCTTTCCTTGCTCGTGAAATTTAGATCTAAAATACTTTTTGAAGTGCCCTTCTTCTCTGCATTTCTGGCACACCTTTATAGGTTTTACTAGATATTTAGGTCTCCCACTCGAGGAATTCTTTTTCTTTTTTTTTTATTTTCTCAGACCATCATTTTACATACAAGGCATATCCATTTTCGCCCTCCATATTTTTGGTCTCATCTCCTTCAACAACAAGGATGAGATTATTTCATCAAACTTCATGGTAGTTGTTTTGCTACCTACTACAACAACTAGACTATACCACAAATTTGGTAGAGAACACAAGAAACTGATGGACTTATCTTCATCTGAAATTTGAATATCAATAGATAACAACTAGCTTACCATAGTATTAAATGCGTTCAGATGTTTTCTCACCGAGTCTCCATCCTTCATCCTTAGGTTATACACATTTTTCCGTAGGAACAATTTGTTCACTAGAGACTTAGATTGGTACAAAGTCCCTAACTTATCCCATAAGGCATTCATTGTAGCTTCTCCTCATACATTCAACAATACCAAATCTAAGATACAAAACCATATTGTTCTCTTTTATTTCCGATCCAAATTCCCCATTCTTCATTTGACATTATCGTTGGTTTAGTAATCGGATCTACCGTGGTCCCCTAATATTTATCCACCAACAAATCCTCCATCTTGAGTTTCCATAACTAAAAATTGTGTCCATTAAAATTATCAATCTTTATCTTTCCACTACTTCCCATCTTCTTTCACCACAAGAATCGATGCTACATATCTCCTACTAAACAACGTCTACCACATGCCCGAGAAAAAACCCTCAGCAGAAAAGGTGTCCCCTTGAAGCTGAAACAACTTTGATACCAAATTTAGGTTTTAACCATATACATAAATTAGCTGCAAATAAATTATTAAAAATAAAAAATAAATGATAATGAGAAACACAAAACAAATACGCAAATATATTCCCCTAAATCCCAAAGCTAAGACTACTGGATTCATTTTTCATTATAATCCTTTCGATGTTACAACACATATATATAAATGTCGAGACATCCATAAAACCCAATCCATTAACCTTGCATTATTAAATAACCATAGATCCCTTGATAGGATCTACAAAATACCATTGGCAGAAAACCATCATGCCCAAAACCATGTGAAAAACCCATGCATAAAACCATAGGTAGGTACGCCCACTTATATAGGGTCCAAAAAACAATTTTCGAGGGTGCGGCCTTAGAACCCGTAGAGGGGGGATACTTCAGCTCTCAAACCCCCTGAAATGGGGGGGATGTTGAACCCCATTCCCCCCCCCCCCCTTTGCGCCTAGAAAAATAGAGGTGGGGCTACCGACCCCCTCTAACCCCCCACTTCACGTGTGGGGCTAGTCGTATAAAGAATATAACAAACAGCCAACAATGCATCCTCGTGTATGAATTATACATACTTTATTAGTATGACCCTTTTGGTTAATGTATTATATATATTATATGCCTTGGATTCATCACTATAACCAATAGATATGCATTTCTACGCATTTCTATCTAATTTATTTCTTTACTCATTTGATACATGTGCATATGCCACAAATCCAAACACTCTCATGTGAGAAACAATATGCTTTCTTCCATTCCATGCTTCTTTTGCAATCATGTTCTTGACACTTTTGGTTGGACATCTATTTAAGATGTAAGTTGCACATGCTATAGCTTCAGCCTCATGTTCATTTGAAAAATTCTTTTATTTTAACATACTCCTTGCCATTTTCGTAATTGTTCTATTTTTCCTTTTAGCAATACAATTTTCTTGAGGTGTGTAACTTTTTGTAAATTTCTTGAGAATTCCATGCTCCCTATAAAAATGTAGGACGTCATTTGAAATATATTCAACACCTCTACCATTTCTCAAAGCTTTGATCTAGTTCCAACTATTTTGTTTCTAGCAAGAGCCTTGAATTGACAAAAGCACTCAAATAATTCATTTTTATCTCCTAGGATGTAGACCCATGTTTTTGTTGTGTAATCATCTATAAATGTCAAGAAATAATAACTTCCACCAATTTATGGTGTATGCATTGGTCCAAATAAATATGAATGGATTATTTCCAAAGGTTCCTTAGCCCTCATTGATTTTTTTGCTAGAAAGGATTCCCTTTTTGTTTTCCCAAGATGCATCTTTCACATAATTTCTCTGGTTTTTTTATAAGTGGAAAACACTTTACCACGTATTTCCTAGGTAATAGGTTTAGACCTCCAAAGTTTAGATTTACAAATTATAGATTACATAACCAAGATTCAACTTATTTTTCTTCTTGAATTTTTTTTTGTGTCACAACAACAATTTTTATTTCTTCTTCTTGTGAATTCATTAGGAGTTGTGCTTTATCAACCCCTTGAAATTTGTTTCTATCCTTGGGAGACAAGCTCTTTTTCTTGTCATTTCAACTTTTTCAATAAGTTGTTTGCTTGGAAATTTATCTAGGATTGTGCATTCTCCACCTTTGAAAAATGCTTTATACCCATTTCACATAAGTTTTCTCATACCTATCATATTTTATTTTAAACATGGAAAAAAATACACATTAGAAATATTATTTTTCTCCCCCTTCTTGGTTAGAATATTGACATTTATTTTACACATGACTAATACTTTGTTGTCAGTCCCTAATGTGACTTCCGATTTATACTCTTATCAAAATTGGAAAACATTTTTATCTTCCCTCTCATGTGATTGCTACACCCAAAGCCTACAAACCATACATCCCTTTTATTTTCTTATGCTACATTACATGCTAAAAAAATATTGTCCTAATTTTGATTTCTTTTTGTAAAATTTACATTTGGTTTACCAAGATTGTATTGTTTATTTCTACATTCACTTGAATAATTCCATACTTCTTGCAATAATGACATTGAACTTGAGATTTACCATAATTTTGACCTTGTGCTTGATTTTTCTTGAATTTTGACTTGGATGTTTAGTGTTTCCTCTTCCACTTGAGCTTGAAGAGACAAATCTTCCAACTTTATGTGGAATTCTTCTTCTACCTCTACAGTTTGATCTTCCTCTACCTCTACCTTGACCAACTAGGACATATGTCTTGAACGCATGTCCCAATGAAAGTTTTTTTTATTCTGCATAGCCTATGTTCATATGAAATGAGTGAGGCATGAACCTCATCCACTAAAAAATATGAGAGATCCTTTGTCTCCTATATGGCCACAACAATAAAATCAATCCTTGTTGGTAAAATTCTTATAATATTTTCATTCATTCTCCTTTCTTCAACTGCCTCACCATGAGATCTAATTTGATGTACTATTATAATAATTTGTATAAAAATAAGTCTATTGTCTCAGACTCCTTCCTGAACATTCTTTCAAAATCCCCTCTCAACATTTCCAATTTTATTGTCTTGACTTTTTCCATGCCTTAATATTATGTCTGGATAATGTCCCATGCTTTATTTCACTTTTTTGTTGCTTCAGTCCTTGAAAAAATACTCTCATTCATTTCTTCAAATATGTAGAAGAGGTTTTTGGAGTCCATCTTACTGTTATCTCTCAAGAAATCTTTCTCTGCTTATGTCAATACATTATATCTACTACATTATTTGGTTCTTGGAACCCATTCTCTATAAGGTCCCATATATACTATGAACAAAATAGTTCCTTCATTATGATTTCCCAATAACCATAGTTTTTCCCATTAAACTAAGGAATCTGTGGATTTGTCAAGTGTGTGTTTGAAGTTGCCATATTTTACTAATATAAATATTCTCCTTGTCTAGCTATAATAAATCTTGGCTCCTTGGTTTTGATAAAACTTTTGCGGACAAACTTGATATGATACCATGTGAAGTAATAGGGAAATGATAAAATGCAATAAAAATGTAGAGTTATGCATAGCAAAAACAAAGTATTTTGCACAACAAATAAAAATTAAATCACAGAATGATGTGCATAGAAAAGGTATATTTTGATTATAATTTCATGAAACAAAAATACATTCATAGGATAAGAGATTGAGGCTTCTATTACAATTAGCCATTGCAAAAAAGATATTCACAAACTTCTTTCACATCTCTATTTTACAAAGTAAAAAAAATCTTTTTACATGCATAATGATTTCTCCATACACAATAAAAGAGTTATGAACTTATAGTTTGACCTTTATATATAATGGAATAGAACTACTATAAACTATATATTAATATATATGATTGTACACATTACGTATTTCATTGTGTAGTATACTTACTTCATCGCGTATGCACATTGCATAGGAAACCTTAGATTTATGAGCATACCAACTGCACATAAATATTTTCTCATTTTTCTATTACGTCCCTATAATACTAGTATATTTCCCTTATTCTTATTATTAGTGCACTGCCTTATTTTCATTGTTGTGCCCATGTATCCCCCATGTTGTTATTGTTGTTCCATGTAGAAGCCATTATTCTTGTTATTGTTCCCTTACATTATTATTGATATGTAGGCTCTAATTATATTGTAACCCCATAGAGCCTTATATATACAAAGGATGTATTATCATTTGTATCATTGAAGAATTGTTCATTTATGTAATGTAAAAAAGGTTTCCCCCTCAAAGAGGACAATATTTAAGTTTTTGATCTATATTTTCTTCTATTTTGTGAATTGGTTGCATAACATTTGGTATCAGAGCTTTGGATTCTAGGGTTTCACTACTTCAAATACGTCATCATGGAATTTTCCATATAACATATTTTCTATGATGCTTTAGAAGTGGAATTATCAACCATACGGAGCCAAAATATTTTTTTTATTTTCATTTTTTGGAATTTTAGATCCTGGTTTGCTATATTTTCTAAGATATAGTGAGAAGAAGTTAGGCTGTTTTCATGCTCCAGAATTCAGTCTCAGAAAAGTGACTGAGGGAAAATCATCATAAATTTCTCTTCAAGCATCAGATTAGAATTTTTTAAAAAGTTAAAGAATAAGCACAAAATTTTATTTCTTTTGTATCAATTGTGGGGTTGAAGGCTATAACAATGACAAGTAGTATTACATACAATTTTTCTCTACTGAACTAGTCCATAATTAGGCCATTGTGGGATATCTAGCATAAAACTATTTTGAACAATCCAATTTTGGTCTAACTTATGGCATTGGAAAGAGTACCTAGAGGGCTACCATAGGAAGGAATTTCAGAACTTTTAGATCCTAAATTCTATAGTTACAACCGTTTAAAAATAAAACTCATAAAAGTAAGAAAAATGTGCGTATTTTGTTTTTTTAATTGCATAACTTTTGTGGGAAAAATTAATTTGAATTAATTCAAAGGGAATATTGAAGCATATATATCAATATTGGGTTTTAAAATTCCTCCCAAACGAAATAATTATACATGCACTAAGCCCTCATAAATCTCTACTACGACACATGAAGAGGAGGAATTGCAGGATGATGTATCAAAATTATGGGACCAAGTGCAACAAATATCGACCTCATAAAGAGAAACATAAGAGGAGCTAAATGGGGGAATGGATTGCTTAAAAGGGGACATGGATGGTTTACAAGTTGAAATAAAACATGGCATATATGGATTAAAAGGGTACATGCATGGTATAAAAGGAAACATGGAGGCTTTTAAAGTGGACATGGATGCAACGAATCTCATGTTGGAAGGGTTGACAAAGTTGTTGCAAGAAAGGCTTCTTGGTGGGGACAAAGGTAATCCATGAAAATCATGATGATGAAAAAAGGAATATGAATTATGATTTTAGAGACTTTGAATGTTGGGTTTAAGAACCACCCATTCTAAAAATAGATATGAGGAAGTTTGATGACAAGGATCTGGTAACATGGATACTACAAATGGAGAACTATATTGATCTACAGGATGTGCAACCATTAGAAAATGTATGTATTGCACGTTTACATTTAGAAAACAATTATTTTGTATGGTATAGATGGATTTTTTTCTCATAAACCACTTGCCACATGGTAAATTTTTACAAAGTAAATGATAGAACATTATGAATATACAAAGAGCAACACCTTCTTTAGCCAATTGATAAATATAAAAAAAAAATGTTCAATGGAAGAGCACATTGAAGACTTCCAAAAATTGAATATTAGGGTAACTGATACTTCAGAGTAGCATATGATTGATTTCTTCATAAGGAATTTAGAATATAACATCCCACATGAGGTTTTACTTTTGGTGGCAAGAAATGTTGAAAGTAAAATTATGGAAACAAGGAAGTCTACCATTGACAACTATAAAGATGGAAGTGTTGTTTTTCCTAGCCTTCCACAACCTACAAGGTTGATGCCAAAACAATTGGAGGAGAAAATTGAAAAGGGGATTTGTTATAGTTGTGATAGGAAATACACTAAAGGTCATAAGTGCACTGAGAAGAAACTATTTTACATAGGTTGTGAAGAGGAGGAAGAAAAGGAACAAGAAATATCAAAATAGGAGGATATAGACAAGGAAGCAACCACAAAGAAATAAAAAATTAATCTGACCATACCTTACAATGCATTGGTGGGAATTATCACACCTCAAACTCTCAATATAGAAGGATATATCAAGAAGAGAGATTTAGTAGTTTTGATTGATTCAGGTAGTACCCATAATTTTATTCATTGTAAGATAGCTAAGGAATTGAATTTCTTCATATATCTTACACCAAAGTATCATGAGATGTTTGTAAATGGAGGAACTATAAATTACTCTAGAAATTGTCATAATATCAAGCTAACCATGGGTTAATATGTATTGAATAGTCCAATTCTTTCCATTACAATGGGTGGTGCTAATGTTGCACTAGGAGTCCAATGGCTACAATCTATGGGGATGATAGCTTTTAATTTTCAAGAATGTTTCTTTAAAAAAAATAGGAAGGAAAATAAGCTAAATTAAGGGGTATCGCAAGGAACCAAGAAAGATAATTAGCTCTAATGGCATGACAAAGCTTCTAAAGAAATAACAATGAGGCATAGTTGCACAATTATGCTCACTAGAGGTTCAAACATCGGAATTATCTATTTCTCTATATCTTCAAAAAGTCTTGGACAATCACTCCAAGGTATTTGAGACTCAACAAGGCCTCCCACCTATTTGTTATCATGATCATGCTATTCATTTGATTCTAGGAATTATTCCTCCAAACATAAGACCTTATAGATATCCATATGCCCAAAAGCGTGAAATTGAACGTATGGTTGCAAAATTGCTAGAGGATCGTATAATTCAATGTAGTCAAAGTTCCTTCTCTGCTCCAGTAGTATTGGTGTACAAGAAGGATAGATAATGGTGAATGTGTATGGATTATAGGGATATGAACAAACTCACTATTAAAGATAAATTTCACATTCATGTCATTGATGAATTTTTGTAAGAATTACATGGAGCAATTTACTTCATGAAGTTGGATCTTCATTTAGGATATCATCAAATTAGAATGAAGATTGAAGATATTCCAAAAACAACATTGATAACTCATGAGGGTCATTATGAAGTTTTGGTCATGCCTTTTGGCCTTACTAATGAACCTTCCACATTTCAAGGTTTGATGAATTCCATTTTCAAACCCTCCCTTAGAAAATTTTTGTTAGTAGTTTTTATGATATACTAATCTATAGCAAGTCTTGGAAGGATCATGTTCAACATGTTGACACGGTGCTCAAAAAATTGGAGGAGAAAAAATTATACTCAAAAACCTCCAAATGTTTCTTTGCAGTATAAGAGGTGAGATATTTGGGTCATAGTGTAGTTCGTGAGGGTGTTAAGGTAGACCATAACAAAATTAAATCCATTAAGGAATGGAAAATTCCCACATCCATAAAGCATTCTCTGGTTGAGAGGGTATTATCACAATCTTGTTAAGAATTATGGGATCATAGTAGGACCTTTAACAACATTACTGAAGTAAGCACATTTTCTTGGAATCTAGAAGAAACTAAGGCCATTTAGCTACGCCAAACTTCACAAAAACCTTTATTTTAGAATGTGATGCCTCGTGAAATGAAATTCACATTGTTTTAATGCAAGAAGGAGGACACATTTCTTTTGAAAATCATCCAATAAAATGAAAGTATTTACACAAACCTATTTATGAGAAGGAAATGTTGGAAATACTGCATGCACTAAAGCAATGGACACCTTACCTAATGGGAAGACACTTCATGTTAAAAATAGATCATGATAGGGTTAAGTAGTTTTTAGAACAAATATTATCTCGAAAAAATAGAAAAAATGGGTCACAAATACGTTGGATTATGACTTTGAAATCATATACAAAAAGGGGAAGAAAAATGTTGTTGTTGATACACTCTCAAGAAACGATGAGGATGTGGAATCATTGCTTTGTACCATTTCTATTATCCAACTTGATTGGATAACTAAAGCAAGAGATGAATGGAAGAATGACGAGTAGATGTGAACACTCATTCAAAAGTTGCAGCAGGATCTTAGTACATATGATACATTTAGCTAGAAAAATGACTCATTATAATACAAAGATCACTTATATCTTTGTAAGAACTCCAAACTCAAGAAAAATATTATTTTGGAATTTCCCACCTCCCCCCTTAGGAGGGCACTCGGGATTTTAAAAAACTTACCACGAGGTCAATAAGGATTTTTTGCAATGGGTTAAAATATGATATTCAGAATTATGTGGCAAAATGTTTGGTTTTCCAACAAAATAAAGTTGAGACAATTAAGACCATGGGCCTATTACAACCTTTTAGCTCTTCCAAGTTAGCGTTGGGAGGAGGTCTCAATGGATTTCGTCACAGTTTTACCCAAATTTGAAGGAAAGAGTTTCATCATCGTGGTAGTTGAGAGATTTATCAAGTATGCACACGTTTCTACATTATCTCATCCTTTTAAAGCTAGTATAGTTTCTACTACATTTATGGAAACAATTCAAAAGCTACAAGGAAACCCAAAAATAGATCCCATTTTCACTGGAAATTTTTGGATGGAATTATTTTCTTATCTTGGTACTCAATTAGCTCATATCCCATCTTATCATCCTCAATCTCACAGGAAAATTGAGATAGTGAACAAATTTTTGTAAGCATATATTTGTTGCTTTGTATTTGATAAACAAACACAATCATTCAAGTGGTTACCTATAGCTCAATGGTGGTATAACACTTCCTTCCATACTGCAACAAAAATGATCCCACTTATGGCACTTTATGAATATCATCCACCATTAATGACATCATCTGTAAGAGAAAATTCTAAGGTTCAAGTAGTGGAAGATCACATCGAGCATCCAAGACAAGTTCTACAACTCTTAAAGGATAAACTCACTATGGCACAAAATTGAATGAAGAAACATGCACATCAACATCACAGTGAAAGAATTTTTGATGTAAGTGATTGGGTATATTTATGGTTACAAACATATAAACAAATGTCCCTCAAGGAAGCTAAGAATGATAATAAATTATCACTTAAATACTATGATCCTTACAAGGTGTTGCAATATCTTGGTACTATGGCATACAAATTGTAGTTTCCTGCATCTTACCGAGTACACGTAGTTTTCCATGTTTCATGCTTAAAGAGGGTTTTTAGTGACAAGATCCCAGTTCAAACAATGTTTCCAAAACTTGACGAAGAAGGAAAAATCATATTTGAGCCTGAAGTGATCATGGAAACAAGAACTCGACAACTACAAAATAGATTAATTTCAGAGTATCTGATTAAGTGGAAGAACTTACCCATTGAAGATTCCACATGGGAGGATGATAATTTTATACATAAGCATATGGAACTACTCAAGCATCGAGGATAACACCTTTTTGAAGGAGAGGAGCATGTGATGCCATTATAATACTAATACATTCCCCTTATTACTATTGTTGTTGTATCCGACTATTGTTATTTTTGTGCCCATGTATCCCCCATGTTGTTATTGTTGTGCGGCATAGAAGCCCACTATTGTTATTGTTGTGCCCTTACATTATTATTGATATGTAGGCTTTGATTATATTGTGACCTCTTAAACCCCTATATATACCAAGGATGTCTTATCATTTGTATCATCCAAGATTCATTCATTTATTTAATGTAAAGGAGGTTGACCCCTCGAAGCAGATAATTTTTAAGTCGTTGATCTATCCTTTCTTTTATTTTGTGAGCTGGTTGCATAAAATTTTGATTGACGGATGTTGATTTCATGTCATAAATTTCTTACAAATATGAATGACTAGTGCAGTGGTCAAAAACTTGAATTACTCCCATTTTGTTTCATTCATAAGAAAAATCTACAACTTGATTTTTTTGTACTCTAGGTATGGTGCAAAATCAAGTTCATTTATTTGGGTAGTTGGTATTATTTCCAACATCAAATAAATTCTATTATAAGGTAGTTGGTAGAAATTGGGACTAGCATACACAAAGAAAATGGAGAGGAAATTTTTTTAAAGAATATATCTTCAAATTATGACAATGATATTTGCACTTTAATTCAATTATACTCTTGAACACTGGATGAAATGTTGTAAATTATCTTAGAAAAACAAAATAGGATGAAGGTCGGAGACAAAAAAGACAAATCACACACTGAAATTTCTCTATTTTTAAGGGAAAGATTAATAAAAAATTGAGTTCATTCAAATCCTTCTACTGCCAAAGACATGGACATACAACATTGACTTGAAAAATTCATGCCAAGGATATTTTAAATGGAAACTAAAATAATTTTCCAACATAGGCATCATTAAAGTTCCCTTGTGACATCTTTGAAGAATCACTTGATTAAGACAGTGATAATGAATTCACTACAGACCTTATCATAATTTTATATAATATACCTAATGGCTATATATGTCATTTTTTTTTTGTAAACTTTTATGATGAAGAACCAATCATAGAACAAAGAAACATAATTTATGTTGGTGGTTTTTTATGTTCTTAGATGCCATAAGAACACATCATAGGTCTAATTATGTCTACAATATGTTATAAGTTGTGGGTTCATATTGCCCTTTGTTTTTCTAAAATCAACAATTATTTGATATACTTATGCATTTATGATCTCTTATGCTTGAGAATGGTCATTTTGTATGATTGATTGCTAGATACTTTTAGTATCTAGAATACTAACCTATATAAATCTCAAAATAGTAGTTTTCTATGAAGTATGTGAATAGAATGATCTATTACCTTGAATATTTTTTGAGGTATGTCAAGAATCGTTAGTCATTACAAATATGTCATTAACGATCATAAGCAATTACATCTTCAATGATTGAAGTGACAACTGAAAATGAATGATTGAGGAGTGTAGTCTACAAGAGTTCAAGCATGGGTAGGAATACTAATGAAGATTAGAATAAAAAAAATCCAAGATTTTTTTTTTTATTTAAGTATCAATTTTTGTGATGTAAGCATTAAGGGAGTGTGCTAGAATCAATTATTACTTTAGAATTGGTTTGGGTTTGTTACAGAGAGTTGAGATATTCTCTCAACTATCTAGATTGTGGCTAATGTTACGCATCATATTATCGCATTAAGAAAATGACAATTGGTTTGGATCTCTTTCTATCCACACATGTATTCTAGAGCATTACCTTGTAGAGTTTGAAACTAAATTATCCTAAAGAAAGTGGAATTTCTAGATTTTGTGGTACAAAATCATGATTTTGGCTATGTTTGAATTTACCTAGTTGATTCCTATGCATACACAAGGAAGACCATTATTATCTATGCATACATACGCACTATCTTCCACTATGACCTATGAACATGACGTGAAGTACATAAAAATAAACAGTAAAGTCTAGAAGCATTGTTGGTAGCATCTATCCTAACCAACAAGCTTTGAATGAGGTCCTATTCAATGTCGATCCCTCCCATCATGGAGTAACTCCCCTACCTTTGTGGTACCTCTATCCCACTAATAGTTGATCTCATCCCTTGGATAATGGATCCATAACTTCTAATCATTTGCCTCTGAATCTACTACATGGTTGAGGATTGAAAGATGATTGCTGGAAATAGGTTTATGCTATTGAGATTAGGTTGGAAGTCTTTTCTTGCAAGGGAGAGTGTTGGAGATTTGATAAGGGGATTTCTACATCAAGGCTACATGGTTGTAAGGACTTTCTCTAGCTTTATGAATACAATAATTTTTTCTTTCTCAGTTACATCTTAATTTATTAAATTTGTGGGATTCCTTGATCACCTACACGAGTTTTGATTGTACAATTGACCAGTTTATAGGATTCGCATAAACTCTTTCTTAGATAATCCAATCTTGATTAGACATGTGGGGTAAGAAAGAGGATGAACTGTAGTTTGTTGGGTATTGTTTTCATGTCTGAAGGTGGAAACAATGACACGTGGAATTTTGTACAAGTTTTCTCTACTGAGATAGTATATAATCACATCATCGTGGGAGATTTGGCATAACTCTTTCTTGGAGAATCCAATCTCGACCAGATTAGTAGCGTTGCTAATTTGAACTTAAACAAGAACGCAAAAACTTACATACATAATAATAAATATAGATATGTAGTAGAAAAAGACTTCATTTAATTAATAGGAAAATATTGGACTATGCTTACAAAGAAAATGTAAATAAGATAAATTGGGCGATGGTATCTTATCTCTGAGAAGAGATGTGGCAGCTACGTTCCTCTAAACTATGTTACAATGAGGCTCAAGGGCATATTTATTACTGGAAAACATGAGAAAATCCTAAACAACCAAAACCCTAACCCCAAAATATGTAACACGAAGAGCTTGTAGGCCCCATTGGGGTTAGTTGGGCAACCAACATCTGAGAGTCGTAACTTGGTCATATTATCTCTACTTGGTGCATACAATATCTTGTTAGAAAGGTATCTCTAAGTAATACAAGTTTCACTATAGGTATCCACCTATGGCAAACCCCAAAAACAATTCCATTTAGGGGGTCAAAATTGCTTCGGAAGTTCAAGACTGGAAAAAATGCTAAACACAGTAAATTGTGAAACGAACAAGGAAACTGATGAAACTTACTAGGGGGTCTTGTTGGAATAGGTGAGTGGATACCAATATCCATATAGATCATTCCTCCCCCCTTAGGAAGTAATGGTCCCTGGTGAACCACCTGCCCTGGTGAAGGAGTTGGCCTACTTTGATAACTCGATATAGTTGTATCCTATGTTGGCGAGTGTTCTTGATCTATGTGTCCATGATATTATCAATTGCGGCCTGTTCCATGCAATCCCCATTGAGCTCTATTGGTGTGAGCTATTATGCAATGTTAGATGTGTCCAATAATGGTGGAAAGTATGGCCGAAGGTGGTCTACATTGAGCATTGGGTGTAGACCAAAGAACGATGGGATGCTGAGCTCGAAGTAACTACCACCGATGGCCTTATTGATGGTGTATGTCTCATATCAAGGAGGTCGAAGCTTGTAGTGGGTTCTAGCAAGGCACTCTTTCTACAAATGTAGCCAAACTTTGTCACCTACTTTGAACTTGTGCAACACTCGATGTTGATCATGGAACTACTTTTACTTAGCATTGAATATTTCCAATATATTATGGACCCGATGGCAGATGTGTTGAATGCACTCAATGAAGCTATTGGCCCTTTCAGCTGAGTGGCTGCAAATGGTATGGTCAAATCAATGGGGCATAATAGTTGAAATCCCATCCCTACCTGAAAGGGGTTGTGGCTTGTTTAGTTGTGGAGAGATCTATTTTAGCTGCATTGGACATAGGGGAGACCTTCATCCAACAAGTGTGGATGCTTCGAGTTGTACATGCAAAAAATATGTACAATCATCATGTTGACAAACTCCATTTAGACATCAGTTTCGGGATGGAAAGTCATGGAATTAGTAAGATTTGTATCCAGCATCGACCAAATACTTGGCCAAAATGCACTTAGGAATTTGCTATCTCTATTTCAGACAATGTATTGTGGGATGCCAAAGTGAACCCACCATCTCTCTTAGAAAATCTTAGTAGTGGCCTATGTTATGAAACTCTTCTTGCAAACCACGATGATGGTCATCTTAGAGAATATGTCGACGACCACGAAAACGTAGTCATTGTAATGCTTAGTATAAGGAAGGCCCGACATATTCCCAAAGCCGACTAGGAGTAGGTAGTCAAGTATATAGGCCTTGCTTCTTGATGTTTGATTTGGCAATGGTGCAGGCAATGCAAGACCTAATGTACTTCCCAACATCCTATCAAAGTTTCGGCGAATAAAAGTACTTGTGCAATACCACCACTATTTTCTCTACTCCGAAATGGCCAGCGACCCGACTATAGTGTGCCTCCCAAATCATCTTCGAATGCTCACTTGAAGGAACACAGATGTGTCCCAGGTGGCATAAGAGTGCATCCTCAAGGTGAAAATTTGGAACTTGATTTCCTTTTAGGAGTGCCTGGTGTATGATGTTTAATTCTATATCGCTCTTGTAAAGGTGTAACCACCCTAATATATCTTGTCCAAAGGAGTTGATCATAGTGATCAACGACATGACTCGTTGTCAGCTAAGGAAATCAACAAAATTATTGGTGCTTCCCTTCTTATAATTAATGTTCAAATGGCACTGCTGCATATAGGTGGACAATTTCTAATAGGAATTGTTCTGCAACTTTCCTTTTGTTTGTATGAACTGTAGAGGTTGGTGGTCTATGTGAATGACCATTTACTTCCCCAAAATTTAATGCTTCCATTGACGACAGCCCTGCATAAAGGAATGCATTTATTTCTTGTTAGTGCGATACTTTCAGATTTCTTCTTGAGGTGTATAACTTTGGTAAGCCACTGGATGCCCATGCTCAGTAAGAACTGCACCAATAACATAGTCAAGGGATTATATATCAATCTCAAATGGTTGTTGCGGGCTTGGTAATGTGAGCACTGGTACAGAAAAGAGGCGATTCTTGAACTCGAAGAATACTTATTGTTTGGTTTTCAACCAAAAGAACTTTTATTTCACTCTACCCTTGGTGACTTGACTTGAAGGCCAAGTGATATGAGAGAACTACAACATGAGCCTACAGTAGAAATTGGCAAGACCCAAAAAGCTGCAGAGCTCTGTTAGAATGGTTGTGTCTGGCCAATCCCAAATGGATTGTATGTTATATGGTTCCACATGTACACCCTAATCATCAATGACGTACCCCAAATATCGAACATGGTTTAGGTAAAACATGCATCTCTCCACGTTAGCACACAACTTTTGTTGTCACAGTGTTTGAAGGACCTATCAAATATGGTCGATGTGCTCTTCCCAACTCTGGTTGAAGATCAATATGTCATCTAAATACACCACCATTACTACATTAGTGAAGGGTCACAAGATCTCTTCCATCTATATCATGTATCTTTCAAGGGAATTCGTCAATATGAATGGAATGACCAACTATTCGGAAAATCCCTCCTTGGATTTGAGGGCAATCTTCCACACATCGGATGGTCCGATAGACACCTGGTGATAACTTGACTTTAAGTAAATGTTGCTGAAATATTTGGCCCCCTTGAGTTGGTCCAGAAGGAAATCAATCCGTGGGATTGGGTACCTATTCTGGAAAATGATCTTGTTTAGTTCCCAATAGTCCATACGAAGCCTCTAGCTCCCATCCTTCTTTTGTACAAATAAAATTGGGCTCCCACATGATGATGAGCTTGTCCTGATGTGCCCTTTCTACAATAGTTCTTGAATATGGCTCTTGATCTTATCATTCTCCATAATAGAGCATCGATAGGTTAGTCCATTGGGTAGCAAGATGCTCGGGGTCAGATCAATGGAGCGCTTGAGCTGGAAATGCAAAGGTATCCCTATGGGTGAGGAGAAAATATCCCTGTACTCCTCCATGACCTTTTCCATCTGCTTCAGTTGTGTAGAGGAGCACTAGCTAGAAGCCATGGCCATAGCCTTACTCTTGTCCTGGGAGAAAATCATAAGGAAAACAAATTTACTAGTTTCGGAAATGATCCTACTACATTTCTCTACAGCGATCGAAGAGATGGCAGTAGGCAGGGCTACCTTTCGATATCCTATACAACTTATTAGCCAAACTAATAATCAGAGAGTGATGTCTAGACTCATATACAACATGTCGCTTCCATAAGTATGGTTATCCTAAAAATACATCACAAATTTCAAAAGGAGACATGTCACACAGTACCTCATCCATGAAGGACTTGATGTTCTAGGGTAGGTGGCACTGTCAAATGATGTGAAGATATCATCCTTGGTGAAGCCACCCAATGGTGTGCGGTTTTGGATTTTTTGTAGTATTTAGGCTCAGGCGCTTCACAACCTCTACTGAAATGAGGCTCTTTTGGATCCCAATTTCTACAATAAACTACAACGAAGAACTCTTCGCCCACATTTGTGAAAGGAAGACACACTCCTCCCTACTTTGGATCATCACACTCAATATTCTAGAATGTGGTCTTGGCCATGGTGGCACTAGGCTCTGCATCAATGATATGATTCCCTTTGTCAGTTCTCTTATCAGGTTATAATTCAAAGTTAGAACTTGTGTCTCATTCATAAGCCTTTAGTTCGGCCACTAGTGACTGCTTAGACCGACACTCACTTGTATTGTGAGTGGAGCTCTTATGGAACTCAAACGATTTTCCCTTGTCCTTATTTGTCCTTTTGGTGTTGTTCTTCACTTGAGGCTTCAGTGTGTTATCCTAGGTATCCCCACCTTAGCTTGGTCCTTTGCTTTGTGGTTTGGTAGTGCATTTTCTTTGGTTTAGATTCGTAGATCCAAAGTCACGCTTCTTCTATTTAAACTTCTGTTCAATCTTGATAGTGTACCTATATGCCGTGTCGAGTGAGGAAATTCCCAGGAACTCCATTCCTTCCTAGATATACTTGTGTAAAGGGTATGGAAAATATTTGAGATCTCTAGAACATCTTGGTCCCTTCCCTATCATAGCATGCTCCACTTTATGTATTTATCTTCATAGCTCTCGATAGGGTGATATTTTTCCTTCATGGCATCTCCAAAAGAATCCCCAACGGGTGCAGCTAAAAACAGAGTGGGTTTAGTCTCGTCCTTTTGTTCAGAGTAGGTTTCCCGCCAGTACTTTATGTGTGCGTTGGCTTTGAGAAGTGCAACAATAATCTTTTCCAGATTGGAGAAGGCATGAATTGAAAAATATCCTTCTAACAAATTTAACCATTTATTTACGACGTCTACATATCAGGCCTTCGAATATGGTGATATCGAAGATAAATTGTACATTAAAGAAGTGGTGCCTCCAGAGTGGCTATTGGATAAAGATGTATTTCCTATGGGTAGTCGTCGAAGGAACTCGACAAAGTTATCCATCATCAAGACCCTTTGTTACTCGAGGGCTTCCTCGAGCAACATTTTGAAAGGATCTGCTACCTCCCCATCTTTCTTTTCTTCCTCTATGGGAGGTCATTGGGTTTTGTGAGGCTGATCTTGCAATGGTTCAACCAGATTCGAGCCCTAACTCCTTATACCCTAACCTCGTTGGGTACATGCAAAGAAAAATAGAGAAAGAGAAAATCACTCTAATACCACCGATCCACACTTAAAAAGGAAGGCAACGACTTACATATATAATCATAAATACAAATATGCAGTAGAAAAAACTTCATTTCATTAATAGAAAAATACTGAACTATGCTTACAAATAGAATGGAAATAAGATATCTCAAGCGATGGTTGCTTATCTCTGAGAAGAGATGTGGCGGCTACACATCTCTAAACTATGTTATAAAGAGCCTTGAGGGCCTATTTATTATTGGAAAACATGAGAAAACCTTAAACGTCCAAAACCCTAACCCTAGGAGATGTAACACAAAGAGTTTCTGGGCCCCGTTGGGATTAGTTGGGTAGCCAAATTCTCGAGGTCATAACTTGGTCATATTATCTTCGTTGGCACATACGATACCTTGTTGGAAAGGTCTCTTTGAGTTATATAGTTTTCACCATACACCTTTTCCTATGGCTATAGGCCTATTGCAGACCCAAAAAAAACACCGTTTAGGTGCTCGAAACTGCTTCGGAACTATAGGATCCGAAAAAATGCTAAAAATAGTAAATGTCAAAATGAATAAGGAAAAAAATGAAACTCACTAGGGGGTCTTAGCAAAATAGGTGGGTGGCCACCAATATCCACCTGGATCAGTTGGAAAGAGGACTCAAAGGGATTTTTTACAGTTGAGATAGAAAATGCACTAAATGTCATAGATGTGCTGAGAATAATTTATTCTACATAGATTGTGAAGAGGAGGAAGAAAAGGAACACGAACATCAAAAGAGAGGATATGCACAAGGAACCAACCCCAGATAAAGACGAAATGAACCTAACCATATCTTTTAATGCATTGACAGGAATTACCACTCCTCAAACTCTTAAGGTAGAAGGGCATATCAAGAAGAAAAAGATAACAGTGTTTATTGATTTAGGTAGTACCCATAACTTTACTCAGGGTAAGGTAGCCAAGGAATTGAATTGATTCATATATCCATCACAAGAGTGTTAAGTGACAGTTGCAAATGGAGGAACCATAAATTGCTATGAAAAGTGCCATAATATCAAGCTATCCATGGGAGAAAATGTATTGAATAGTCCGAGGATTTTGATTCTAATGGGTGGTGTTGATGTTGTACTATGAGTCCAATGGTTAATATCTTCAGCTTCCAATTTTCAAGAACTTTTTTTTATTTTTTTTTTGTGAAGGAAAGGAATTTCAATTAAGGGGCATCGCAGGGAAACCACGAAAGATAATTAGCTCTAATAGCATGACAAATCTTCTAAAGAAAGAACAATGACGCAAAATATATTCACTACATGTTCAAATAGTGAAATCATCTATTTCTCTAGATCTCCAAAATGTCTTGGACAATCATTCTAAGGTTCAAGCAGTGGAATATCACATCGAGCATCAATAACAAGTTCTCCAACTCTTAAATGATAACCTCACTTTGGCACATAATTGAAATGAAACAACAAGTATATCAACATCGCAGGGAAAGAAGTTTTCATCTAGGCGATTGGGTATTTTTACAGTGACAACCATACAAACAAATGTTCCTCAAGCAAGCTAAGAAGGATAAAAAATTATCACCTAAGTATTGTGGTACTTACAAGGTGTTGAAAAATATTGGTATTATGGCATACAAATTTGATATTCTTGCATGTTCCTAAGTGCACCTGGTTCTCCATGTTTCATTCTTAAAGAAGGTTATGGGTGACAAGCTCCGAGTTCAAACATTATTGCTGGAACTTGATGAGGAAGGAAAAATCATATTGGAATCTAAAGCAGTCATAGAAAAGAGAACCCAACAACTATGAAATCAATCAATTTCAAAGTATCCTATCAAGTGCAAGAACTTACCCACTGAAGATTCGACATGGAAGGATGAAAATTCTATACAAAAGCATTGAAAACTACTAAAGCATTGAGGACAACACTTTTTGAAGGAGATGGGCATGTTAGGTCCATATACTAATAGTGTAGCCCCTTATTGTTATTACTGCAACCCCATTATTGTGTTGTTTTGCCCATGTAGTCCCCGTATTGTTATTATCGTGCCCCATAGAAGCCCACTATTGTTAGTCTTGTGCAATTACATTACTATTGTTGTCAGCTCTGATTATATTGTGACCCCTTAGAAAGGAAGTCTTGTCATTTGTATCATCAAAGAATTTTTCATTTGTGTAATGTAAAGGAGGTTTCCCGCTCGAAGAGGATAATTTAGAAGTCACTGATCTATCTACTATTGTATTTTGTGAGTTGGTTTCATAACAACGCATGTGTAATGGATTACTCCAGATACTGTGCACATGCCTGTAACTTTTGAAAAAATCACTTGTTTCCTCTTCAAATCCATTTTTTTCGTTTTTTCCTATTGTTTTACACCTGTTAGAACATCCTAAGAGTGTTTGGCAGTTTTATTGAATGTTATTTTTGTTTTGTGCTTGTGATTGGTCTTGTTTTGGAAATTAGGGTTCAACCTTCTCCCATGAATGGCTATGCTATCAAGAGAGAGATTTATTGGTCATGTTGAGTTCACTGTCTATCTTTCTTTTGTTGATTAAATCATGTTTTGAGTCTAGATTTCTCTTTTGAAAAATTTTATTATGAATGTCAAAGCGAATGGTTTACAATATTAGGTTTGGTTTATGAAAATACTTTGTAATATTATAGTTTTGGAATGAAAATTCATATTTTGCCTATTTGCTTGAAGTGTTCACGAACTAAATTAGTTACTGCAAGAATAGTTGTAGAATTCAATTAGGGAAAAGTTTATTTTTAGTCATCATTGGTTTCTTATTTCAATGCTCGAATTTTTGAGTGCTTGTATGAAAAGAGATATTTTTTGTCTACTTGTATTATTGGTAAAAGCGAAGATTTGAAATTGTTTTCAAAATTCATTTGTTGAAATTTCTTATTTTCATTTTAGGGAAAAGGTTATAGTGGGGTTTTCAGTTTCTATTTATATTTCTTTTGAAAATTTGAAAAACACTTTCCCTACCTTGGATATATTTTCATTGATACAAAAATATCATATCATTGTTTTTTATTGCATTAGGATTGTGTCAAGTCGTAATTTCATCAAATTTCACATCCATTACTTGAGCATAACAACAACTATTATGATCAATGCTAATTAAAATCATTATAGAAATTTTTATTATTAGGGATCTTTTCCAAATATAGTAGATTAACTGTAGGGATTTGGAATAGGGAAGTGAGTAAACTTTCCAAGGCCGCAAACAAAAACTAGAATATTGTGATAGGGAGATAAATCTAGTTATTTCAGTTTTGCCCTGGGAAGCTTTCCTTACAAAGGAGTCAAGCACGAGATCATATTAGACTTGGTGAAGTGATCATACCCACTTCATTTGCCATGGTACAATTATTTAGATGTATTACAACGGTGTCCAAAGGTACTTAGGGTCACTTGAAAGTAAACCTCGAATTAACCATGTTGAGGAGATTTCAAGGGGATTGAGCTTTGTTACTCTGCCCTTGCATTTACGTCTGATCTACAACTATCCCCTAAGGTAGAATTGTTGTAATTGGAAACCTTAGTGACCATAATCCTAGGACTATTACTCAAGGTGATGGCAAAGGGAAGGTCTTTCTGTAGTGAGAACATATGTTGACTAGATTAACTTGGAATTTTTTGAGGGTAATATTCACTCAAGATGGCATAAGTGAAGTTACTTACCAGATCATTTCATTAAGAAGTTTTTAAGTGTAATTGGTTCCACTCACTCATATCTACAATCACTTTTCACTTTAATTGCTACGATGTTGGATTTCATTACCAACTAGTGATTTCATTGTGAAAAGCTTGTTTGCATGGTTTGAATCCTTAAATTGTTTATCTTCTATTAGTTTCTTGTTTTTAATTTTTAGAGACCTTAGGGTTAGACTGTGAATATTGTTTAATTTTGTGATAAATTTTAATCATAGCTAAATCGTTAAGGCAACCACGTAGAATGCAAGGTCAACCTCCTAAATACACACCAAGTTAGTTGGAATAGATAAAAATGGAGAAGTCAAAATCAACATGATAAAAATCCTCAGACAAACCTAAAACATTAATAGTTTTACAATTTGAGACAATAGAAACCGAATTGAAACCAACAGAGGAAGTAGAATCATGCTTACTTCACTCTGATCCAGGGATTACCAAAGTAGTTCAGACATATCTGACAGTACTAAAGTTTCAGACACTAAACTTATCGAGCCGAAGCTAGAAGAACATGAGTCTGAACTTTCTCAATATGAATCACCTACAGGTGTCTTAGCTCCTACTCCTGAGCCACATTCACCTCAAAGGAAACTGATAGTAATGATTGAATTACCTCCCAGTTTAATTATCATTGAATACATTACCGAAGAAATAAAGATGCCTCATTTGAGTCCATGTACCGGTACTGAAATTTTTGACCCAGTAGTTACTTTCTCTCCTTTCCAATCTAACCCTTGGTATTCTACAACTTTGAGTTTTTTAGGTCATAATTTTTCACTGTCGTCCATTCCTTTTTATTCACCAGAGGTAACTATGTTAGAAATTCCTATTGGGAGCCAACCCATTGATCCATCTATGCTTACCAGCTCCCTAGAATCATTATTGTATGGTGGTCCATTAGTTCCTCCTGGGTACCAGTTAGTTACTGGACCTTTTTAGGAGCATCCTCTTTTCCCTAAACTTCTACATGGTCATCTAGTTTATCTACATCTATTGATCAGAGCATTAATTCCATTCCTAAAGCACTTACGTCATCAAACCAACAAATTCACATGGTTTTTGGTAATTCACGTAACACTCAAGTAACCCTGACTAGAATTTATTACCAGCTTGAAGCGGAAACCACCTTATCCTCCAACTGGAGGACAACCTTTTGTTGGGAGTCAACCTTTTACTAGAACCTATGGTCAGATACCTCAACCTGCTCTAGGTCAACCTTCTATAAGTCAACCTTTATGATACTCCTTATCCTAGGATGAACACAATTTGGAATCGTACATTTTATCACAGTATGGTACAAGTGCTCCACAAGTTCCACTTTATCAACTTGTTTAGCCTACTGGACAAGCTATAACTCAGATACATGCTCTAGGTATTATTGCACCTATACAACAACCTGTTCAAGGAATTCCTCAAACATTTTTCCAACAACCTATTCAAGACATTTCTCAAACACTTGTTTGACAAATGATTCAATAACCCATTTAGAGTTCGTTATAGACCCATGTTCAAACAATTGTTTCAAAACTGGTTCCAAGTTCTCATCAACCACCTATTCTAGGAGTATAAAAAATAACCCTTCCAGTAACTCATCAAATATATGTTCCTCGGACTAGTTAGGCAATCCCAGAGGCTTCTTCTTATAAAAATGTTCCTATGATCCAATCTATACCACATACTCCTATTTGGAAACCTAATGTTGAAACAATGAAAACACCTTTTCAAGGTCAAGCTTACCAGGTTCCACCTTTTTAAGGAAAAAAATTTCAATGTCCGCCTTTCCAAGGCCAAACTTTCCAAAATCGACCTTTTCAAGGTCAATATTTCAAAGCCAACATGTTAAGAGTCAAGTTGTTTAAGGGCAACCTTTGTAAGAGGAAACTTAGAGGGGAAATATCATTTAGGTCAAATGGGTCAAGCTCAACCATTCCAGATTCAATCATACCACGGTCATACTCATCAAGTCCCTATTCAACCTCAACCCAGTATGGTTCACGTTGGTTACCCTGGTAGAATTCCAATTCCAAGTACTTAGGATATTCCAGGATATCTTGGATATTTGCCTCCATGGTTTGGTATTAACCCGAAATGTTATCAAACTTTACCATAAGACCATAGTCGACAGTTACCATTTATCACAATGGTAGATCTACCAAACTTATCTCAGTTAACTAACGATCCTATTTATTATGATTCCGTTTTGGCCAATGATTCCTACCAAGTTACCAATTGACATACCCAAATTTGAAGGTAAATCGGGAGATGATCCATCGAATCATGTGATGACATATCATCTTTGGTGGACATCAAGTTCTTTGATCAATTATTCCATATGTCTATACATTTTCCAATGAGCTTTAACCATTTTGGCAGCTAAATGTTACAATCAGCTACCTTGTGCTTCTTTCCATAAATTTCACTCCCCAACAACTACATTTTTAATCCACTTTCAGTTACCAATTGATTATGATACTCGTACCAAACTATTGAATTCTTTAAAACAATCAAAGTTGACTCATATCTCCAATCATATCCATGAATGGAGACATAGACATTTCTTATTCAAATTTTTCATTCCACATCAAATTTTAGCTAAATGGTTTATAAAGTTTCTTCTTCTCATTATCACGAAGGATTTTTCCAAGTGAGGAGTCATCATAGAAGAGAAAGTAATTTCTCATGCCCAATACTTAGACTTAGTTGACACTAAATCCGACACTTTGTACGAAAAAAATACCAAACTTACCTTGCCCTATGGGTGAACCCATTATTACATCCCCTATAGCATCAGGATCTAATTTTTTTGATGGAATTATAGGTTCTATTAGATAAAAGTCGAAAGGAAACAAAAAATCTAAAAATACCAGACTTTGGCCATACAAGATACACTATTTGGAAACCTTCCTCCAGAAACTATTTCTGAGATCAACGTTGTAGAATCATCTACTAGCAAGACGAAATCAACAGGAAATAAATTGAAGGGGAAAGGTAAATTGAAAGAAAATGCTTCTCCAAAATAGAAACCTGCTAAAGATGAGCCTACTGATAAAAAAAGAAAACATTTCTATCCTTTCCTTATTTTCAATAATGATCACTAGACGAAGGAATACCCACATCAGGCAAAGGTTTCTAAACTAATTAATGGTTCTCGAAATACCATTTTTTTGAAGGATCCATTTGCTTCTCAATATAGAAAAATGGTTTCTCATAACACATCTTCCTCTTCCACATTGCAAGATATCCTCATGATGTCTTCACAAGAAATTATAGTAGCTATGAGATCCAAATATTATGAGTCCATGAATCCTCTCGAAAATGGAAATGAAGCTATTTCATCTAGTGAACCTTCCAGTTCAATTCCTCATTCTCCTTATGAACCATTATAGATCAAGAATTCAAATCCTAACATGATGATCTGACCACCTCCTGAATGCATGCTACAAAATCTAGCTTTCAACCTCCATGCTAGAGCTACACAAAATTATAACATTGTTGAAGACCTCACAACGTCTCCTTTTGTAATATCAACTCTAGAGGTGCTACAAACATTCCTGACACAAAGAAAGATTTTATTTTTATCTATAGGATCTATTGATCCACAAGATTCTAACTTAATTATGTTTTATATTGAGAGTCATATCCCAAGACTTCCTCATCAACTAGCAATCCAGTTTCTAGTTTTTGTTAAAACTAGATGAGTATTTCATACAGTTGTTGATGAAGGATCTTCTACGTGCATTATGTTGATTTATTGTTGGAAAGATTTAGGTTCTCCAACCATAAATCAATCACCTACCACTCTCAAATCCTTTGATGGAAGAGGTTTTTGTCCATAAGGGATCTTGAATGATCTTCCCATAGATCTAGAAGGAAAAACAATCATAATCAAAGTTGAATTTGTGGATTCTCTCCTAGATTACAACCTTTTTCTTGGTAAAAGTTGGACCTATTCTTTGTCAACCATGGTCTTGTCACTATTTTGAATGATACAATCTCCTCATAAGGGAAATTTTGTCAAAGTAGTCCAATTCTATTACTACACTTCACACTGTAACTCGGCAGGTAACATAACGTTTGTTAGAAAAAAAAATCTCCTTATGATGATATTGTTGTTGGTTTACTCAAAGAATCATCATTAATGGGAACATTTGTGATGCCTGCACTGAATTAGAGGTAATGAAACCATGATTTGATAAAGAAAAGATAATTTATTTATAGACTATCCAGAGTCTGGCCTATGGAAAAAGAAACCAAGTAAGTATTGTTAGGATTTTGTTACATCAAGCTATAAAATAATAGTTACGTAAAAACAAGGTATGTATATTTATAAGATTTTATATTTGTATTATCTTTAATGGTCCATATAATCCCTATTCGTAACTAGTCTAGGATTAAGAGTGTACTCTCTAGATAACATGTTAGAACCTTAATCCTCTTCCTCTGGGATTTACAAGTAATCTAATATTCCAAGAAAAAGTCCTTGATTAAAACAAGAAATAACTATTCATATAATTTCATCCTCCATGGCTACGTAGGAAATCTAACTTGATAAATTCAATCATGTTCTGGGCATCACATGTTTTTCTTGTACGTATGTATTACATGTATAAAATATCATGGCTTAGTATAAAGAAGACACTTTAAGGGATCCTTCCAATTGTTGTTGAGGAACATCTCCAAGTATGTCTTAAACAATACGCCCCACAAAATTCTCTTAAAAGTATGTTCATCTTATTTTTGTAATATTTATCACATTACTAACATCGTTATGTCTAGTTGTCTCAAATCATAATGATTCTTATTTTGGGTAATTCATTGCTTGACAAATATACCCTCCCTATATCCTCGATTGTTCTTAAAGAACCCTAGGTAGGTTCTCTAGAAAACCCTAACCTAAGGGTATGCTGACAATGAATGAAACCCTAATCTACTTAGGGTTATTGATGGAGTCTACAGAAATTGGAATTATGTTTATTGATGATCTCACGTTTGGCGTTTTCATATGCTAATGAAAACTCTTTCTTGTTAGGGTTGAAATATTGTTGTCTAAAATACCGAACCTTTGTAGTTATAGTAAAATAGGGTTTTCTATGATATGAATTGAAACCTTAGATCCTTAGGGTTTTTTTGGGTCTATAAGAAAAATCTTTGTTATGTATTTAAGTAAGATCCTAGGAATAAAGCTCTAGCTATATATGTGTCCATTGATTGAAACCTTAGCTTTCTCTAGGCCGATATATGTCTAATATATTAATTTTGGCTGACATATGATGTGATTATGCATGATACTGAAGTCATAGATATGAGAGTTGATAAAATTATTGATGGTCATGAGTCCTATGGTTTGGAAATAAGCCTTAGTCAAAGTTTAATGTTCTACGATGATGTTGTTTGGTAAATCTAGGGTTTTGTAGTAGAACCCTTGTATTAGTTAAATTTTCTAGTATGTGCGATATGTCAATCTGGAATCTATCTATATAGTAATTTTTGAGATTGTGTAATTAAGAAATATAGGTTTTAGATCAAACCCTAGTAGATTCTAGTCATAGCGTTGATTAAGTTGTGATTGGTTTTGATTGTTTGAGCTCATGTATAAAATCTAGGTTTTACATGAAATCCTAGTAGGAATTCTAACGTATGAAACTTGAAAGTTATTAATCTAATTTAGGGTTTGTTATAAGAATGATCATGTCATGTCATTAAAAGAATACTGAAACTAGAAATATAATATTTTTGATCTCTTGATCGGTTGTGGATGTGATTTAGGGTTTGTAACAAAACCCTGGAAAAAGGTTGAAGTAGTATAGTATAGTCTCTTATTGATTATGATTGTAAAGTGTAATTCTTCCATTATTATAGGATTCTAAGATGGCTAGCTTCTTGCTTCTATAGTTTTGGTTGTGCTTGCTATCTAAGTTGTGCAGGTACACAATATTCAAGATGGTAAAGATGATTGAAACAAAACTTGATGTGATAAGTATGACGTGAATTGTAATGATAACTTTGATGAGAGGATAAAATCCACAAAATATTCTTCGATGTCTAAAAGAAGAAGTTGATATCCCTAGGTTAAGGGGGAGCTTAGATAAAAGAGATCTCCTTGAGATTAAGAGGGACCCTAGATATATGAAAGCTTTTTGGTTGATAAGAAGGGCATATCATAGTTTTTATTGGAGAACTTATTTTGAAGGATATATTGTTGCATGTGAAGGAAAGTGTATGATTAAGGAATCTTCTGAAAAAGATTATATTTTTAGCCCTATTGTGTTGAAAAGCAACATCAAGACCCCAAAATTTTGTATTTTATTATGTACATGTGAAAGTATATTATTGATTGGAGTTATGTTTGCACATGTAAATCTCTTTAATATTTTGATAGCATGCTATTTACCGATCAGTTTGATCAGGAGATATTTTTTGGATCAAGGAGTGTTGAGGCTTTGTGGTTAAAGCGTTTCCTAGGGAACATATGGCCGACAATTTCTGTTGATGTCTAGGTCTTGAAGCTATAAATGTGGTGTTAGTCATTGAGCTTTGATTTTGGATACACACATAGATACCTTGGTTTATGGTGAGTAATTAATCTTGATGGTACCTAGAGAGTCCATCTTAGTCCCACCGGGATAGATTCCCTTGGTCAGGATTCTAGTCCATGGCATTACAGTGCCTAAATTGTTGAGATACCAATGGATAAATTTATTTCGTTAGGAATCTAGTACAAGGCATTGTGGTGCCTAACTTCTTAATATATAATGTGTTTTGAGATCTTCCATTTACCTCTTTAGCTATATTCAAATATGAATACCTCCCTAGTTAACAAGGATTGTTGAAGAATCTAACTAGGTTCGATCTTCATAATTGTACTTGAAGTCAAAATTTCATATATTTGTCAAGAAAAAGCAAACATAATTTTATTATTTTTTTAATTGACTTCTTCAACCATGGGTTTAATGCTTGGGTCAAGTTTTATAGGTCATGCCTCCATCGTAGGATTTATGATTATTTACTTGGGTCCAATTCAATATGTCTATTTTCTCAAAGACTCCTCCATCAACTCCCTTTCAAGATGACCTCAAAAGAATCACCATCAAGTTTGTTGGAAATAATACTGAGAGGGGGGGTGAATCAATATTATCAAGGTAATTATTCCTTTTTCAAAACAACTGATATACGCTACTTCTGTTTAATTCACCTGCGTATATACGCTATTATGCAGAAGGAAACCCACGTATAAAAAGTCAGCTTTTACTTTACTTAATCTTTTCTGATGGTGATTGTTAATCTATGATGCACAATCAAATAACAGTAACCAGAGACAGTAAAACAGAGGAGAGAAACAATCACACACAAGAACACCAGATATAAGGTGGAAACCCAATGTGGGTGAAAACCACCTGCTGCAATTCGTCTCTATCTTCTTTTCAATTAGAAACTTCTTTTACAATATGCTAGTGCAGTCTTTTTACTAGTATGCAGGCTGCAAACTGCAGAGAGCTACAACCCTCTCTCGTTTTCCAGGCTCTCCTGGAAGGGAGCTACAACCCCCTTTTCTCTTGCACTAGCCAAGATACTACTACGTAGGTGCTGGCCTACTGAAGGCTACAACCTTCTCTTTCTTCCAGGGAGCACGTTTCATCAATTTTCAAACTGGATCCATGAACATCAAACAATCATCAAGAATCAACCAATCTTCTTCCCACAAATTAGATCTGAATCAAGTAGATATACTCCTTACAGTTGTACCCAAAAGACAGTACCAGAAACCATACACCAGAAGGCAGAACCCAGAACACAGCAGCAATAGTCAGAAGCAGCTAGATCACAACCTAGATTATATACGCTATTTCAAAAGCCTGAAACTAGCGTGCATACGCATCTGCGTATGGAACAACCTGCGTATACGCCCCTTTTCTTCACTGAAACTGCATGTATATGCGTCTTTTCCTTACTGAACCTGCATACAGATCTTACGAAGGATAATTCACTCTTTCAACTATTCAATCATTAATTAACCTAGATTACTAGATAGATCAAGAAAGCGTCACATCTAGTAGATCAAAATCATATAAAGATACTATCATTGAAGCTTAAAAATTATGACCCATGAATAGAACTTATCCTTCCTTTTGCGCAGAGGTTCCTCCTTCCTTCAGATCCAGATCTGCATCACCACCCAATATACCAGCTCTAGTACTTTTCAGATCTTCAATTATCATTCAGATGGTAATTTGTCACAAGATCTCCTTCCTCTTTTATAGCCTTAGGCCAT
>APFE030410684.1:76377-115818 GCA_000404065.3 Pinus taeda | reverse complement strand
TATATATATATATATAGGGATCTATTCCATTTTACATGACATATTGGAATATGTGTCAATGTATTGGACAATGATAAAGACTCATCACACAAATAGATTTATATACATTGCGATGTATGCCATTTTACATGGCATATTGGAATATGTGTCATTGTATTGGACAATGATAAAGATTGAGCAACATGGGCCTATATCACAAGGAGCATTCTAGGAGGGAACACTTGGGTCCATGACATATTCTCTCACAATAGATTCATATACATTGGGATCTAAGATTTTTTACATGGAATTATATTGGAGTATGTGTCAATGTATTGGAAAATGACCAAGGAAAATTATTGGAGAGCACACTTGTGTTCATCCAAATATCCTCTTACATGTAGCTATTACTTAGTCTTGTTGATCACTCATTCTCACTTGTTGGACTCAATTATGATGTAGTTATTTAGGGAAACTTTTTGGTGATATAGACTCAAAACTTATGATGTCAAGGAATAAATGTAAAATTTTACACAATTTAAACCCAACTATATACCAACAAACCTTCCAAAATGTAAGGAATAGCTACCTCATTTAAGACAATTTAACCCATATACCTAAAAACCTTCCAAAAGGTAAAATATTTAGACCTATCAAATTGGTTATGTTTGCCTTGACCAAGTTGTTGATGTACTTATCCTCTTCTTTGACTACATAGTCATTAAATAGAGTCACTTACTGTGCCACATAGGTCCATGTGGCGAGTTGTGATTTATATCACACTTGCAGGTGATGTTAAGTGCCCCAGATCATAATAAGTTGAACTATTCTTCAGGCACATCATACAAAAATTTCTATAAGTGGATTCATAGATTTTAAACAAATTGTAAATGAATGAGATTGGAGGCATGGGTTTTATGGCCTCAAATAGAGTGTTTTGAGTTCATCGTTACAAGAAATAGTGGAAATTTTGTAATAACCCCTGCTGCTGAGCTTGTAATATTTTCTTTTCTTGATATGGTCAAAGTGGACAGAATCTTCCCATGGTATTTACAGTGGTGTTTGCCCATGGTATCAGAGCGATGGTATTTACCTTCATTTTTAGAGTAAAACAATAAAATAAGGCTTCTAGAGAGTCCATCCAGCCTTTAAAATGGGACAAGAAGTTAAGGATTGGGGGCATCCTGAGTCTATCTATTTTTGTTTTATTTGAGAACTTGGCAAAGGCCACTTCCAGTGTTTAGATTTATCATTGTTGAAGGAGTTCCAATCTTATTGTATGGGCTAGGGTTATTTTCAGCTAATAATATAAATAAAGGACTGCATTTATTTTATATCCCTTGTGTTCTATGATTGGCATGTCAATGTTTCATTTAGAATACTAAAATATTCTAGATGTGTTGATTATTTAGAGATTTGGGACCTTACAAAATTTAATGAAGTTTTTGAATGCAAGTAACATTAACAACTTTCCGATTACCAACTAACAAGTACAACAAGTGTATGAACTAGTCGGAGGTTGGAGCTCTGCTAGGGTTTCGTTAGGGCCTGCACAGTCCTTGAACGACGCCGACAGCGCTCAGGTCAGACAATTTCCAGAGGTAAGAAGATTGCTGCAGTAGATCAGATCGGCAGCGCTCCTGAGCCGCTCAATGGCTCAACCGCAGGGGGGGGGTGTCGGAGCCCTCCCCGTCAACGCAGGATCAGATGCACAACGTTTTATTCGGGTCAGTGAACAGAGGGATTCTGAACGGTGGGAAAACGCCCCAGGATAACAGCAATGATAACGGAGAGCGCAGAGAGAAGGAAGGCAACCCCCAGAGAGAGAATGAAAAGCCTGAAGAAAGTCCACAGGTCACTTCATCAACCTACAGACCAGTAGCCAAGGAAAGACCATGAATCGAGCTGCCTGGAGACAAGATTGACGGGAGAATCGAGTTCATGCGAGATCATGCCCTCATAGGGAAGTTCATTGGGTTATGGCCTACTGAAAAAGCCCTATACGGCTGGATCGCGGCGAAATGGAAACCGAAAGGGGATGTTACGCTCCAGTTAGGGCCGAAGGGCTTCTTCACAGCAATCTTCTACTGCCTGGAGGACAAGCTCAAAGTTCTAGGAGGAGGACCATACTTTTTCAACTCAGTCGGGCTTTATCTGTGGGATTGGATCCCTAGATTCAACCCAGACAAGGAAGATCTATCCTGGGCGCCAGTTTGGATTCGGCTATACTCCCTCCCAGATGAATATTGGGAAGAGGAGGCCCTAAAAAAACTTGGAAATGGGTTGGGATAATATATTAGATCTTCAGAAGAAACCAAAAATCGTAAGTATATTTCCTATGCCCAAATATGTGTTTTTCTCAGGCTCAATGAAGCCCTTCCTGACTTTGTCACTCTTTCCCATCGAAACGAGGAATGGATCCAGCCTCTTGATTATGAGCATGTTCCCTTTCGTTGCCGTAAATGCCATATCCTGGGTCATCTCTTCAGGGACTGTCCCCAAAACGTCCCATCCAGCCCTCCCGACTCTTCTGACCCCCCTGCTCAAGATGGCTTCACCAAAGTCACTAGCAGAAAGCGATCTCACAGAAAACCCCCAAATGGATTCAAACCCCAGGCCCCCAAGCCTCATGGTCCAGTAACCAAGAACCGATTCAACGCTCTGGGCCAAGCCTCTGAGACTCAACCCCCCATCGCTGAAACCCGCTCTGATCGCCCATCCTCCTCGACTCCGGCCCCCTCCGCAGCACCAGCCCCCCCCCCCCCAAATCCCCTCTCTGATCATCTCCCCACCATTCTCAACCGGAATCGAAAGGACGATCCTGAGATCATCAACGATATGGAAGTTGATGGGAAAGAGAAGCGTCCCCAGAACTCAGAAAACAACATTGAAGGAACTGATCAAGTGCAAAACATGGAAGAAGAGCCGGAAAGCATTGATCTGCATGGATTAGATATTCTAGAGCTAGAAGCTGCATGCAAAAAAAAAGCATATGATGCCATACCAGAACTCCAACTCAACAAGCTTGAAATGGTCATTTCTAGAGCTTACTATCAAAGCCAACTTGGAATACAAGCCGGCAGCCAGTGGGATGGAAGTCTGCTTCCCAAAAACACAAAGAACAGAGGCAGAAACACTGATTTGCAAAGGACAATAGAAATCGGGAAAATCCTGGTGGACTCAGGCAGATATGCACAGCTCACGAAGTACTACAAACCCTCCTTAAATGGTTAATGATGAAGCTCGTATCATGGAATATAAGAGGGCTTAACAGCCCAGGGAAACTCAGAATGTTAAAACATATGATTAAAAAGGAAAAGCCACAAATGTGCTTTCTCCAAGAAACTAAGTGTAACAGCACAACGCTAGGAAGCATTCTCGCGAAGGCTTGGCCTGGCTGTAAATCGGTAGCAGTAGATGCCTCCGGAGCCTGAGGAGGTCTGGCAATCGCATGGAATTCACAGGCCGTCACCCTATCTGACTTTCATGCAGCGCACCATCTCATTCAGGCGACCTTTCACATTTTGGGCACCAATATACATGGTAACTTATCAAATGTTTATTTCCCACAAGATGCAGGAAGTAAGATAGCACTCCTAGATACAATTGTTGTGCTTAGTAATAGTAGAAGATTCCCTCTTTGGATAGTTGCAGGGGACTTCAACATGATAACAAAAACTGAAGAAAAGTTGGGAGGAAGGCACAGATTGGAGCACGAAGATTGCCACTTCAAGGACTTCATTCAAGCCTCTTCCCTCATAGACATGTCGTTCTGCAATGGCACCTTTACTTGGAGTAATCGCAGGTCTGGCAAGCACCAAATTGCCTCAAAAATGGATCGCTTCCTCCTCTCTGACAATGCAGTCCACCTAGGTGGGGACATCTCTTCAGCCATTTTGGCTCACCCTGGCTCAGACCACTGGCCAATCGCTTTGTAATGGCAAAGGCCAGGTAGCACAACCAAAAGGTCCTTTCGATTTGAAGGATTCTGGCTCACACATCCCACCTTCAGGGATTATGTAAGAGCTTTATGGACCTCTTTCATTCCCCCTGAAGGATCTAAGATGTATCAATTCCAGCAAAAGCTTCGATTTTTGAAAGATCACTTGAAAAGGTGGAACAGGGGCACTTTTGGAAACATCTTCAGTGAGCAGCAAAAACTCACTCAGGACCTGGAGACCCTCCACCAAAGGATCATCATAGAAGGGCACTCGGAAACCACCTTGTAGCAGGAACGAACCATCCACAGCCAATTGGAGAACAGAAGAAAGCAGGAAGAGATGTATTGGAGACAAAAGTCTAGAGTCAGATGGTTGAAGGAAGGAGAGCGCAACACTAAATTCTTCCACAGAACCACTATTCAGCGAAGGATGCACAACAACATCCCTTTCATCCAAAAACAGTCAGGGGTAAAAGTGGAATCCCATGAGGAGATAGAAGAGGAACTTCTCAACCACTTCAAGCAGATTCACAAGGATCAAGTAGAGGACCGAAGTCAGGCCATCCGCAAAATCACGAACAACAACCCAAAAATCATTACGGAGGATCAAAACGAACTCCTAATGCATCCTATTCTTCCATAAGAAGTAGACGAAGAAATGAAGCAGCTCAAGGAAGGCAAAGCCCCAGGACCAGATGGATTCACCACCACCTTTTTTCACTCCTTTTGGGATATGCTAAAGGAGGAGGTCTGGCAGATAGTGGAAGAATCAAGGGCAATGCGTTGGCTCCTGCCCTCTCTCAACGCCACTTTCTTAACTCTCATTCCCAAAGAGGAGGACTCCATCACCCCTGACAAATTCAGGCCTATTGCTCTCTGCAACGTCATCTATAAGGTCATCTCAAAAGTCATAGCAAATCATCTGAAACCTCTTCTTCCTGGGCTCATTTCTCTGGAGCAATCAGGGTACGTAAAAGGGAGGCACATAATGGATGGCATCCTACTCTCTCATGAAATCATTCACTCCCTCCATCAATCTAAGCAATCAGGTATGCTTCTCAAACTTGACCTCTCCAAGGCTTTTGACAAGCTAAGCTGGAATTACATTCACAATATGCTAGCATCTTTTGGTTTCTGCCCACCTTGGGTTCGATGGATTATGAACCTGATAACCTCCACCCACTTCTCTATTCTGGTTAATGGAATCCCCTCCCGGTCCTTCAATCCTTCAAGAGGAATGAGGCAGGGGGACCCCCTATCCCCCTTTCTCTTCGTCCTCATGGCCGAAGGGTTAGGGCGGCACATCAAGCAAGCCCTCCAATCTCATCAGATCAAAGGTCTCTCTGTGCACAACTCCCCTCCTACTTCCCACCACTAGTTTGTCGACAACACGATGCTTTTTGGCTATCCCTCTACCCAAGAAGCTCGTCGTCTCAAATCCCTCCTTCATGATTTCTCAGAAGCTTCTGGCATGCATGTCAACTGTTCCAAATCTCAAATCTTCTTCTTCCATACTCCGCCTTCTGTCAAAATTGATGTCTCCAGCATCCTGGGATTCAGTGCTGCCTCTCTTCCCGCTAAGTACTTGGGAGCCCCCCTCTCAGATTCTAAAATAAAGAATCCTGCCGGGTGTTCCCTGCTTGAGAAATTAGAAAGCCGTCTCAACCTCTGGACCCACAGATCTCTTAACTTGGCCAGTAGAATAGTCCTCATCAAATCAGTTCTGCAAGCAATGCCTTTATATTTATTCTCTATTCTTGCTGCGCCCAAATGGGTCTTAAAAAACATAAGAAACCTTCAGCGTAATTTTCTTTGGAATAGCGCTACCACTAATCGCAAATGGGCCTTAGTGAAATGGTCCAATGTTTGCATGCCCAAGGAGAAGGGAGGCATTGGATTAAGGGATCCGGAAAAAAGCAATTCCATCATGATGTCCAAGATCTGGTGGCAATGGATCACCTTCCTAGATAAACCCTGGGGGAAAATATGGACAGCCAAGTATGCCGAAAACCGACCGCAAGAGGAACTCATCTGCTTCATCCCCACTGAAAACGGATCTGCAATATGGAATGCGGCAAAGCAACACTACCAACTAATTCAGAAGCACAGCTTCTGGGAAATCAGGAATGGATGCACAGCAATATTCTGGACTGATGCCTGGAACTAGCGGCCCAAACTCCAAGATATTATTCCCCCAGAGCTAATCCCTGTAGGGCTGATCCAGCAGCATGAAACAGTTCATCAATTCTGGTCCCGAGAGATGGGGCACAACTTTAGGATATGGAAGAGCAGCAACCAAATCCTCCCCCAAGAAGACACGCAGCAGCAAGAAGATCTTAGGACTGAACTCAAGAAAAGGAGGATCAGGCAGGACAATGGTGAGGACATTCTCAGATGGGGATATCAGCCCAAGGGGTCCTATACCACTACAGAAGCTTACAATCTGTTATGCAACTTCTCCTCCCCCCCTGACCCTGTTTGGAGCAAGATATGGAAGCTAGGACCATGGCCAAAAATAGCCTACTTTCTTTGGCTAGTAAGTCACAAAAAAATCCTCACGTGGGACAAGCTTAGAAAGCAGAACTTTCATGGCCCCTCGTTTTGTCCTAATTGTGCTCAAAATGAAGAAACTCTCCAACATCTTCTAGCAGCATGCCCCCTAGCCAGCCAACTTTGGGACAAGGCCAGTTTCAGATGTCAAAAAAGTTGTAGGGGTGAGGTTGACATTGTTAAATCCTTAAGACTCTGGCCAATGCAACCCTACAATTGCAAGATCCTCAGCTATTTATGGAGCATCATCCCGGGGACTGTTCTCTGGAATATTTGGAAGGAGCGCAACGAGCGCATCTTCAAAGGCAAACAATCCACCTCAGAAGAAACCTAGAGGAAAATTCATAAGAACATTCAGGAGACAATGACGCTCCAAGCTTGGACTAAGGAAGACCTTCCTTCTACAGATAATGAACGCAACATCCTAGAAAGCTGGCAGCTACAGCTTCCCCCTGATTCTCTCAACATTCATGCCACTATTGCTCATAACAAGGACAACTATCAATGGCAAGCCCCTCCCACAAGTACCTTCAAGCTAAACTTTGATGGGGCCTCCAAAGGAAATCCAGGAGATGCAGGATACGAAGGTATAATAAGGGACTCTGAAGGTAAACCCATCCGAATTTATTTTGGAAACATTGGATGGGACACTAACAACTCAGCTGAACTGGAACGTCTATGGGAAGGCCTACTGCAGGCAGGGAACCTCAATCTTCAACCCATAATTGTAGAAGGAGATTCCCAGATTCTCATCAACATGGCCACCCGACTGCAGAATGGCTCCAACGCAAGGAAAATAGTGCCCAGCTGGAGACCTGAAGCTAGGCTAAACGCATTGGCCAAGAAGCTCAGCAATTTCAGTGCCATCTCCTTCTCTCACACCAAAAGGGAGGGCAACAAAGTAGCGGATCTCCTCGCTAACATTGGTACAGAGAATGCACACTCACTTTTATCAGGAGACACCAACATCATCTCTAACAGGCAAAAGCTCCAGGAGTGTCAAAGCATGATCCTGGCAGAGACTACTTCCCCGGATGCGGGTGTCCATCGTTGGGAAAAGGAGGAGCCACATGGCGAGCACGGGCTGCCACGTGAAGACGCAGGAGCCTTAAATGCCTCAGGCCGCCAAAGCTCAGAAGCGGGAGAGGCTACAGGGCATCCTTAATGGAGCCGCTTGAGGCGTGGGAAACCCTGCGCACTGCATTTACTGAGGGTCCCTTCAATGTAGAGGTCGATGAGTTTAAGCGTGGTGGTTTGTTGGATATGGAGGCAATTCGCTGGAAGGAAAAATCTGGGCAAGCTGAGAACTTGCGCCGAGAGCTGGTGGTTGAGTGCTGGAAAGAGGCCCGCCTCATTTCCTCACTTCTTAGCCTGTGTCTTGGCTCTCTTGAGCTCGGCTCCATCCCAATTTGGGAGCAACAGGCTCTTTGTCATCTCATCACTGGTAAACGGAGTGTTGGACTGGTGGATTTCATGGTGCGCGAGAGAATGCCTTGCAGGCGAAGCTCGGGACGTGGAGCATCCTCCTGCCCTCCTGCAGTGGACTCTCATCACCACTGTTGCTGTTGTTATTGCCATCGCAGAAGGGGAGCCACCCCAATTCAGCTAGGGCAAGCGGTGGAGGTGGGCAATTGTGACGCTAGGGAGCCCATGCTACCTGCCTTCGGCTCAGTTATCTTCTCACTGGGCAGTTCCAGGGAAAATTCGGGCATCAACGCACACATTTCGGTGCTTTTCACTAATATCCCAGAGGGGAATGAAGAGGGGTCGCCCCTGGTTCATGGGGAGGATGGTACAGAGCGCAGCAAAGAGAAGCTCATGCCAGAGGAGCCATCAAATGCGGCAGAATGCTCAGGAAAGGGTAAGGGTAAGTGTCCAATGGGACAGACGTCTTCTGTGGAAGGCACTTCAGAAGTAGCGTGCCCTCTGCCACCCTCTCATTCCCGTGAACCAGAATCGCCTTCCCCGAAGCAAAAGCCCATCGATGTATGGGAGGGAAGTCCAGAGGATCAATGGGGGTGCACAATTGAGGAGGAGAAGCCTGAGGATTAGCTCCAGAAGGCATCGCCGAGCCGTTGCCTCCCACACTCAGGTCGCATTCTCTTAGGTCGGGTTCTGGTCAATTGCAAGTTTATGTTTTGTTTCTTGTCTGTTTTTCTCAGTTTGCTACATTCTGTTCGCGGCTATAGGTGTTCTAGTAGAAGTGAAGCCGTCAGTTTTGTACTCGGGTCAAGGCATGGCCTTTATTTTGTTTGTTCATGGTTTTTTCGTCGGGTTTTATAGCAGCAATGCATTACAAGATTGTTCTGGAAAAGCCCCTGCGTGGGCTGTCATGAAGCTCCTCTAAATTATCTCAGTGTCGGTCTTTAGACAATGTCGTGGTCTTTTGATAATGTCGCCCTGCGAGGCTACTGTATGTGTCGATCTTTGCTACCCATGGAGCCAAAGTTGGCCCTGGGCTGCCAGCTTCTTTGGTTGTAAAATTTCACTGTACATTTTAATATAAAAGTAGTTAGTATTGCCGAGAAAAAAAAAAAAAACATTAACAACTTTCCAGCCATTTGTTTGCATTACACACTTAACCTAATTAGTCTTCCATGACCACACGTGTGTGTAGTTACACTTTATTCATGAGAGCTTAATTTCTCAAGATGTTTTGTTGATTGTTTTTTTAGAGTCTCTTATATTTCCCCATGGTTTGACTACAATGTCCAGATTGAAGTTGTATGGGTACATGGTATTCGAACAAAGATATTTAATTATCTAAGGAGTGTTCCTTTTTATTTGTAATAAGTTGGAGTTGGAGAATAAGAGAAAATCTAAGTGAAGAAATATTGATGAATTGATTACTGCCATGGGAAATCACCTAAACAATAAGAGGGAAAGAGAAGATAGTAAAGGATATCATGATCAAATGGCAATTTACAGAATAAGAAATAAAATGGACAACGCCAAGCTATGGAAAACACCAAGAAAATCCAACAAATCTTGTATCATGGATACCACCAGACATAGTTACCAATGCAAAGGATTTAGGCAGTGATGCCCAACCTCATGAACAACAATAAAAATGAATAGTGATAAGGGATTACTCCTCTTTTAATAGTTTTGATCTACTCCATGACCGAGAGTTTGGTAGCAATGACAAAACGCTACCAAATAGTTTTTGAGAGTATCATGTAGCTGCATTCACTAATGGATTAGATAACGTAAAAGAATTGGTGATAACACAAAGCAGAGTGTGTTATATTCATATCACCAGGAATGGTACTTGTATAGTTCCGTTCGGTCTAAATTTAGATTATGGTAATGATGGCGAGTCCCTTGTGAACCAGAGTCTATATATAGATAATGAAAATGATGGCCAGCCCCTTGTGAACCAGAGTCTACATATAGATAATGACAATGATGGCCAACGCATTATGAGCTAGCTACCATGGAAATTCTAATTTTACCTTTATAATCCACATAATCAGTCTTTGATGATGGTTACTGAGCCTCCGCAAAGGATCATAAGCACTAAAAAAGAATGCATAAAAAAAGGAGAAACAACCCACGAACAATTGTTCCAGTTTGAGTCTGTAATATCTAATTGTGAATTTGATATGCCAAATTGTAGGGGCATGATTTATAATCCGTTAGAAGGGGTGTTCAAAATATTTGAATTGAAAAAGTACAGTCATCTATTTGCAATTGCACAACCAGATAGCAATTTAACATCAGATCCAAGTAGACTTCTTGAATTTACATTTGCAAGCCGAGGAAATACTAAAATAGTGATCTATCTAAAGGTCAAGAGAAAATCCATTGTGTTCAGGATTTATTCCAAAAGCAATGGAATTTTTCCTGCACAAGGGCTGTGTGGAATTCATTGTACTATGTGGAAATTGTTGGGTGTACGATCAAATTCCCACATTGACTAGAAGTGGGGAGGATCATGGGTATATAGGGATGGAAAAATATCTCCACTGGTATGAGCCCTTTTGGGGGTAAAGCCCAAAAACAAATCCATGAGGGCTTAGGCCCAAAGTGGACAATATCATACCATTGTGGAGATATGTGGTGTCCAGAGTTCTTAACAAGTGGTATCGGAGCCAAGTTCCGAAGTTAGCCAAGTGGATGAATCCTCAGAATGTCGAAAGAAGGTGGTGGGGCCCGCTAATATCACGATGGGATTCGTGTATGAGCTCAGTTAGACAGGCGGTGTGCTCTGGATTCTTCATGGACATATCGTGGTGAAGAGGAGTTGACCTGGGATAGAGCAAGCTCTCGAGGTAGGTGGTGCTCCATGTAAGGCGTGCGCTTCCAATGCATTGGAGCGGAGAATCCTGGTTGGTAGAGAGTGGACGGATGGAAATTCATCTGAGGGGAGGCTCGATGGTCCTTTGTTTGAGGGGAGGATTGGTATAAGAAATTTACTCAAGAACACAAATTAATTACGGAGAATTACTAAGAGAAATAAATATAAAAATAACTAGCAACAGCCATAAACACATAAACACACATGTCTATCTCAAAAAACCCCAAATCTGGGGAAAAACCTGATCATAATGAAATTTCATTATCCTTGGCCAAACCCCTGGCCAATCCAGCCAAGTGAGCCTTCACCGCGCACCTCCACGCCCTTGCATTAAAATGAAGTCCTTCAAGCCTTTTATAGGCTCCATTACATATAATACCATGGGCAGAATTCCATGGGTGCACAATATCATGTGCCCCAAAACCATTACTGCTTAACCTCATTTGACTCTATCCCGAGTCAATTTTATTTAACAATTTCCCCCTTAAACTTGACTTAGGGTTCCTTGACTAACTCTAGCCAAACCTGCTAACTGAGACAATCTCTCTCACTCTAGCTCTTACCCCCCTCAAGGTTTTTACCCAGCGTAATGTTAACCCAACATCGCCCCTATCACCTAGGTCTAACCCAGACTTTACCAGTTATTACCTAGGGGTACACATACCTTACGAGGTCTTACACTAGTATGCCCATTTACATGCATTAATTTTGACTTCATTAATTTTTTTTTTTTTTATTTCTTTTATTGTTGCTGCTATTCTGACCCATATTCTCTCCAGCGTGGGCATCCTTGTTTTGTTTCTTTGTTACCTTCTTGCCAAGTTTAACTGCGTTTAATATCTGAGATGAATCCTTGAAACCCTCGCTCGGCTTGACTTCACGAGGAGGCCTTGATCTGGATCTGGAGCGTGATAACATAGGATACTTCTTATTTGGTTGATCTATATCCATGGCATCAACATTCTCTTCTCAGACACAGATCTGCTTCGATCTCTCTCTATTGCTACCGAAGGATCCCACAACAACAACTGCTCCTCCTCCTCCTGATCCTCTACCTCCAGTCTCTTCGCCTACAACAACGCTAAATAACCCTTGCCAACAAAAGCATTTTTCTGAAGCCAGTACACAGCCTTTGGCTGTGATACCAATTGTTAAGAAATTTACCCAAGAACACAAATTAATTACGGAGAATTACTGAGAGAAACAAATATAAAAATAACCAGCAACAACCATAAACACATAAACACACGTTTTTATCTGGGAAAACCCCAAATTTGGGGAAAAACATGATCATAATGAAATTTCATTATCCTTGGCCAAAACCCTAGCCAATCCTGCCAAGTGAGCCTTCACCGCTCACCTTGAGGCCCTCGCCTTACAATGAAGTCCTTCCAGCCTTTTATAGGCTCCATTACATATAATACCACGGGCAGAATACCATGGGTGCACAATACCATGTTCCCCAAAACCATCACTTTTTAACCTCTTTTGACTCTATCCCTAGTCAAGTTTACTTAACAAAAATGACAAAATGGTTGTGCAACTCGGAGTAATGGGGCAGCTAGAAGTAATGGATATTAGTGGTCAAATTCCTATTTGCATAAGGAAAACAAATATTCGCACGACATTGCAGAATCACAGGATATCATCATTTATGTTTGTAAGAGAGCTCGCGATTCCTACAGCATCAATGTTAGCAACATTGTGACAAGACAATGCCTGGAAAAGCTCAGCAAGAATGAGTCAAATTGTTCTGAAATCAGAAAGGAGGTACTCGGATCCAAAAATAAAGGATTTTCATATAATGAGAGGATGCACAACATTTTCACAGCAAATAATCAGGGTGTTTGTTGCATATGGTCTAGTAGATTCTATATTGATGTTGGATTCCACATTGATTTTGGTTTTGGAAATAACAATAACCAATATGTTGATAGTATAGACTCCCGAGAATCACAATCCTCTGATTCAGAAGAATGCGATGTTACAAGTATCTCAACATTTCAGCAATGAAGAATCTCAAAACTCCAACCACGAAGTTTCTCAAAGCTCCAGAGTTGGGGAAGGCCAGTGGAGGATATTTGTATCTGCTCGTAACAAGTTGATTATTTTGACAAATCTCCACTAGCTAGCTAATAAGAATTATTTGAAAAACATTACCCATTTGTTGTTTCAATGTCTCTTTAATTACTTGAAAAGCTTTAGTCATTCATACCTGGTGTTATGAAGGAGTCAGATCCAATCTATGGTTTCACAAGTGTGTTTTAATTATGGTTTGTTATTCTCCTCTCTAATATAATCTATTAGAAAGCATAAGATTCCTATTAAGAATTTTCCAAAAATATTAGTTGGGCAGAGGCCATGTGAAAATGCTGAGAATACCAATGCTTATAGACTATGGAGATAATAGGTCGCTGATATATCAGAATTCGATCAGTTCTAATAAAGTGTTGCTCAGAGATCGATCAACTTCCAGGGCCGAGATGCAAGTTTGATCCAGCTAGACGCGGGAAAAGTGACACAAGCCAAGTGAGTATTTTTCGAAAGGCCTACGTAGGGTTTTACAAATTGCAGAAAAAGAAAGTTTCGCATTTCTTCGACTTTTCAAGACTCTATTTTGGAGTGTGAGCGAGAATGGCGGAGACAGGTTCGCATTTCTTTACCAATTAAGTTGTGTTTGGGGACAGGCAAGTCGTAAGAGTCACAGTATTCGGGAGCAACAAGAGAGGCGGTGGCATCATCTTCCACTTCGACAATGGACCACACGCACTCCACTTCAATGGCCTTCGTTCTCTCCTTTTTTATTGCCCTTCTCACCTTTTTATTGGGGCTGTGCTTTGATTCGCTTTAGAAAAGAGGTTAGGTTTTACGTTTGATCTTCACAAAAAAATTATAAGTCAATATATATATATATATAAACTAACTTTGTTGGACATTATTTAGAAAAATCATTTTTGATCCAGTAGAGATATTTATATTAACTTTAAATATGGCCACTCTACATTTATCTTCACTCTCAATTGACTTCTCAATCTACCTAGTGTCTTATTTTGATTCTGAATTTACTAAGTGTCTAGATTTAATTTTTTCATTTGAAAAGAGATTTACATCTCAAAACGTTTCATCCCTCTTGGTTTCTAGTAGACATTTCATCGCTGTTGCCTTCTAGTAGATAGTGAGTTTGATCATTCTAACTGTCATAAAGTTTCAAGTGAGACATGGTCTTGGTCTACTCCCAATACTTCTTGGTACCATATTTGTGATACTAAGAAGTTGCACTTGGCCACATCCACTATCAATTTCCTATCATGAGTCACACCTCTAATCTTCTTGACTTATTAAGAGAGCCCAACTATAATGATCTTGGAAATCTTCTTTAAGTGCTACCTAACACACAAAACAAGATTTTGAAGAAGGACAATTAGACTCTCTTTACCATAGAACAAATTGGTTTAATGATATCATCATCACTATTAATTATCATTATAAATATAATTATTAATTTTATATTGTATTATATTATTTTATTTTTATTTGTATATAATTGGATCAAGTCAAAATGCTTTATTGATAATTATCATTAATAATTAAAAAAAAAATTATTTTACTGTATTTTTTTTGTTTCAAGACTTTTTTTTTTTTACTTTGACTCACTCAATGTTAAATGCCATTAAGTGTTGAAGATAGCCTCTCCACTTAATTACTTTCCACCTTTTATTATTTTTTAATTGAATTTATGTCTAAATATTTAGAATCATTAACATATCAAACCTTCCCATAACTTTTTTTTTCTTTTTAAGTATAATTTAAAAAATCATATAAAATCAAATCAAAATGAAATATTTATAAAATATTTTGATTTTGAAATGAGTTATGGTTTTTAGGCATGTGGTATTGATAAATGTGGTATTATCCCATGGTATTGTAACAAAACCTATTTTACATGTCAATAATTTCATGGTAAAATGGGGTTAATATATCTTTGTAACCTTAATGTTTTTGTAAAATTCCATAGAGTTCTTAAGTTAATAAAATAAATTGATTAAATAATCATTATTTTAATTTATATGGTAAAATGGATAGTAATTTATAACTACTATTTATATATTTCAATGTTATATGTATATTATTTTATCAAAAAAAATTATTAGTAATTTTATTAATAAAAATAAAATTACAACATGACAAATTTAATTGTATAACTTTTAACTATTTATTATGGCTTATTCTAACTTAGGCAATAGACTTTTTCACTCCAATCTAGTAAAATAAGGAATGTGATTTTTTTGTTGTTTGCAAAGAATTTTTTAATGTATAAATGTATTCCTCACCTTTAAAATCTTTAAAATTCTAAAGATCAAACAACTTAAACTCAATTTTTTAAAAATATCTAGTGGATTTTGGTCTAAATTAATAATAAAAAAAATTCTAAAAATGTCATTTTCTCTAGACTTGGCCATTTATAATTATTCAATACCACTTTAAAATTTTACACTCATTTATGAGCATTACAACATTGTTCCATACCCTTTTTCTTTTACATCTAATTTTAAAAAATTATAAAATAAAATTGAAATAAAATATTTATAATTTTTTTTGAAATGATTTATTGTTTTGGGCCTAAGTCATGGTATTGGCTCATGGTATTGTAACAAATCCTATTTACAAATCAATAATATCCATGGTAAGCTGTGGGTGAATATGATGGTTAAGGTTTTATTATATTCTACATTTCTATAAGTATTAAATTCTCTTATGCTTATTAATTAACCTTAAATATCATTATAAAATTATTATTGTAATTTATATTGTAAATTGAATTTAATTTATAACTACTATTTATCTACCCGGATGCGGGTGGTTCGACAGTTATTAATGCGGATTAATACCACTGCACGGAGCTCGTACAGCGGGTGGCAACAGTGCGCACCTCCCCAGACCATTACGGAGATGGATGAGATGGATATTATCTATAGGGGGATCGCTCCTCATGCGAATATAATTTTGCAGAGAGCTCGCGAAATCTCTCTTGGTTCGGCTTTGATGGTGGATTCGGTTCCTCCGGTTGATTTATAACCCTCGCCTCCTTCCATGCTCACAGCACCAGTCTTTCGGCCATTGTAGGCAACCTTACCTAAGCTCCATTGCAGGCAGGTGCTACATTCCTCGTTCTTCTGCTCCCTCAGACTATCCGGTCCCTGTGTCAATGGTTCACCATCGTGGCAGTTGCCGCCATGGTGGTGGTCGTGGAGGGCAAGGGCACTCTTAGCTTGCTCCTCCGCTCGTCATTCCTCTAGCTTGAGCTTCTCCCGCCTCTGTAACCAATAGACCTACCCCTTATAGCTCCTTTCAGACCAGCCAATTCACATTCCATAGTCGATTGAACCAGCCTCTTCTATCTACTAGCATCACGGTCATTTTTCAAAAGAGGAAGCCAAGCCCACTGCTAAATCGAACACCCCTTCCACTGATTCTCCAGGAGGCATCGCACAGCAGCGGATTGATGTGGGCTTCGATTTCCATGGCGAAAATATGTAGGCAGAAGGATTTGAGGATGCTATCCCCATGCCTCGTGATGGTTCTCACCTGAACACCCCTGCTCCTGATCAACAGCCAGATGGCTCGGACAGCTCGCAACACTTGGCAATTTCTCCAGTTGGCAATGCTTCGGCTCACAGGGTGAACATGGATGATGTGTGGATGGGGGATCCTTGCCCAATTGTAGAGGAGAATCCAGAAATTGACTCCAATGTGTGAAGAATTCTAGGTTTTGGGTGCTACTTTGGTTCTCTCTGGTCTCAATTTCTTTTTGTATCGCCTATATGGCTACTATCTTTATTTCTTCGACTACATCTCTTTGACTCATGTTTACAACAAGGTCACATTGTCAATTTTGTGTGTATGTACTCATGCTCAGTTACAACTGGGCAGTTCAGTGAGTTTGGTGCTCGATTACGAGGGGTTTTTTTGTCTTAGAGTTTTTGTATTAGATTAATCCTAATTTTGGGATTATCTGCTTGTGAAAATGAATACTTCATGTACCTCCTTTGAGGCCTTGTCCTCTCTGTAAATATTTTTACTTTTTAATAGAATTAGCCTTTACCCAAAAAAAAAACAAAAAACTACTATTTATCTGATATATATTCCAATCTCACATGTATATTTTGAATTTTTTTTAGTATGGTATAGATGTCGTGATGTAATGTTAGCTAGATGGAAATAAAATAAAATAAAATAACCCTATAAAAATAAAATAAAAATGAAAATGAAAATAGCTTGTGATATTGACAGATGGTATTCATGTGGAATATAGGCTAATTGAAGGGGAAATTAAACCACCCTAGGTCCTTCTTAACTCTAGATCTACCAAGGGAGAGGATCAAATCCCTTTTCACTCTAAAAGAAGTTTGTATATCAAAATATTTGATCCCTCTCACCCCTTGGTAGATGGGTAGTTAAGATGGATCTATGTTTGTATCTAAAAATTTCGCTTTTCACTCTAAAAGAGGTTTTCATATCAAAAAATTTGATCCCTCTACCTAGTTGGTAGATCATTAGTTAAGATGGATCTAGGTTGGTATCTAAAAATTTGTTCGTAATTTTATTGATATAAAACAAGATTACAATATAAAAAATAAAAATCAAAAAATGTTTAATCTAACATTTAATTCATACAAGTCTCCCCCACACTATGTTGTATCTTGACCCAATTATTGGTTTTAAGTTTTATTATAACAAAAAAAATATTATCCTTATTTTATATATCAAATGGGAACAAACAATTGAATATAAAATTATTTAAAAATGCACAGTTAAGAATAAACCAACTTAGATCCATCTTAACTAGGAATCTACAAAGCACCTACACGAATCAAATCTCTTTTACAGTAGAAAGAGATTTGATCCCTCTAGTGGTTTCAGAGATGGATAGTTATGAATCTAGGCTAGTCTACAAAAACACCCACCATTAAGCACAAGAGCTTCACATTGTTGATGAATATCTTTACATGTTCATTCATAAAGGGGTTTTAAAATTCTAAAAGTTAGAGCCAATATATTGTGGGTATTTGAAGGGGGTGAGGGAAAGGGAATGTGTGGGAGCATATAGGAATGGGGGGTTTATAAGTGTTTAGGAGGTTATAAAAATGGGTGTTTGATGAAATTTAGTCATATCCATTTAAAATGGGTGTTATTATTTTTAGAAAGATCAATTTTCGAAAGATTCTATCAATATCTAGTAAGATTATAGATTTTCTTTATTATTCCATGAACACATGTGCTATGGCACATGTTGATTAAGTGGGAACCCTAAGCTAGTAAGTTATTTTCAAAATAAAGCTTACTTTATTTTTGTCATGACGATTTTCCAAGACTAAGGATGCTCGTGCATCAAACACCTTTGGTTATAAAACATGATTTTTGATCTCATGTAGAAATAATTAGAAAATATATGGGTGAGGAATAAATCTTGTTCAAGTTCCAATAAACAAGGATTCTTTGATCTTTGATCCCACCTATAAGGATGTTTTTTTCCAGGAAATGTTCATTTTGGCGAGAACAACAATCTAGGATCATCTTCCCTTCCTTCCTCATTATGTTTTGATAATGGGTCTAATCATTAGGTTGATTTTATAAATATTGTTGATGGTGGAGAGGTTGTTAGACTTCCTCCAAAAAATCTCCAATGTCACAGTGCATGTAAGATAATGGACAAGAAACTCATTATTTTACACCTTAACCTATGTTCTTAAGAATTACAAGTATTTATAATGAACATAAGTATATTTAGAGTTTAAATAAAATATAAATGAAAACTAAAACTATTAAATATAAAAGTGCTATAAATATTCACAAAAATGAATAGGTAAACATTATAAAGAGTGATATCAACAAAATAAAAAATAGCAACAAATTAATTTGCAAAGTAAAGCCTTATGACTTCAAACCATTGCAAAGCATAAGTTGTGATAAATTTATGTATATTTAAGAGAAAAAAACTAAAGATATAAAAGTAAAAATTCCATAAGAAATATGCACAAAAATATGATAGAAAATACAACTCATTTTATTAAAGATACGTGAGTACAACAAATACCAAAAATCATGTTTCTGAGAAGATTCCTCGCAAAACAAATTTCTGAAATATTTCCAATAAAGAGTTAGTCATATACAAATATTTTGGAACATAATAGATGAAAACAACTTCCAAACCCTTTAGGTAAATATGACATAACTTCAAACACCATGTTTCTCTACAAAAGTGATGGATATTAGTGTTGGTTAAAGGAAAACTAGACCTCCTAATAAGAAAATAAATTACAAAAAAGTGAGATACCTATTGTAGCTCATTTTTCACTATGTTTTAAATTGCGAAAAAAAAAATTTATTATATATTTTAAAACAAAAATCAAAATTCAGAATAAGTGCTAAGGTTTTGATTTAATAAAGGGTGGATTAACATTAAAATTGAGCATGATGTAGCATTAATATGATGAATTTGGTGGTGCTCTGTCGGACTTTTTTGAAAAAATATTACAAACATTAAAGGACACGCTATTTCATCGAGTGGACTTGATTGTCATGTCGCGATCCTCAGATGGCTCCAACCCAACATTGCAAACCACTCGGTGGTTATGTCTTCTCATTCCTTTGTAGAGAAATAAATAATAGATGGGTTGACTATCAGTCAATGGTTGATAGATGGGTTGACTATCAGTCAATGGTTGAGATCGTTTGCACGATCACTACAAGTGCGTTTCCCCCGTCACAGTAGGTGTCCCCGTAACCCTGTAGCAATCGAGCGTGACGTGGAAAGCTACTTCACCATGTCATCACCATGTCATCCCATCAAATCATCATGTCTTTTTCATCATGTCATCCATTATGTATATGTCACTTCATCTTTTAACCCCGTTTTCCCTCCCATTTTCTATTTTCCCATACACTTCATTTCAACCTCATTTTCACAATGTCATTTTCAATTCCTAGTGTTTGTAGCACATTGCAGTCATTGTCCCACTTAAATTTTAAGTCACTAACACCATCCATTCATAACTCAGTATTTATATATTATTTTAAACTGTTAAAATCTTCAACATTGTTGTAGTCTTTTTGGAGCACAAGTGTACACGTTGTTGTTACACATTGGATGTTGTTATAGGATGTTGTTACACCACGCGTTGATCCACTGTCACACCAACAGTGTTGTCCCCACTAATGTCGCGTCATCCCAAACCGCCATTCACTTGATGTTGTTGACCCAAAGGTGGAAAATGTGAGTACTATTCCACATAATAGTTATCGGTAGTAGGGATTGTTTATTTTTAAAGCAACAAGACCCAAGAAGTTGCAATCTTAACTGCTGGATATTTGTATTTAGCAAGTGTGCCCTTAATTTTGTAAAGTAAGGTCAGTTGTAAGAGGTCTACCCATGGTCCGTGGACCATGGGATTGTATAAAAAAAGCTAAGCTCTAAGTAGTTAAAGGCATCATCAATCGATCAATGGGACAAGGAAAAGAGTCATAGCCTTAGGGAAAGAAGTCTAAGTCCTCGGTTGTAGCTTAGGTAGAGGCTTTGCAGCTAAGTGCATAGAGGCCTAGGGTAGAAGTTTGTAGTTGATTGTGCAGACCCCTACAGCTGTGTGTGCAAGGTGAACAGAGCCTATAACACTTGGAAGATATTAATAAAAGGATTTATTCTGTAATTTTTGTGTATTTGTTGTGCTAATGGGTTTGGATATCTATGTATGAATTTCCTTATTATGCTTATAAGATGTGAGAATGAATGCAATTACACTAAATAATTTAACGCGATCACGAATATCTTCCTACATGGTGATAACTTTAAGTATTTAACATGATAAGAAAATCACTTAGGATAATTGAGGAATCTGCATGGCTCACTCCCATAGCAGTGTGAAAGTACCTGAGCCTCAAGTTAGGGATACGCAAAGGTCAACCGTATACTTTCGCGAAGGTATTGAAGGTTGGAGTAAAGGGTTTGTCTTAGAATCCATAGAGCGAAATCGCCTACGTGAAGGCAAGGATAGAGACATCAAACAACATCACAACCATCTCAAGGGTGCAGAAACTTGGCTCCAAAATCCCCCCATATAGCTTCGGGTGAGACTTCAGTTTGCACCAGGTGAGCTGATGCCGAAAGGGCCAGTACTGTAGGAATTTGTTTGGCTAAATAATGCTGAACCTCGGTGAGGCCCCTTGAAGCCAACATAGCTAAATAGATATTGTTGCTTGGAAACATTCGTGGGTCACACTTGAGGGAACCAACATGAAAAATGAAGGCAATAACCATTGTAAGAACACGACTCCACTTCAAAGAACTTCTTTCTCAGTATGCATATTCATAAATTCCGTAACTGAATGTACCTACAAATAGTTTTAATATATTAGAGTAATCTAGAGAGAAAATTTAAACAGTCTTATTAGGGAAATCTGGGATCAGAGAATGAGCTGAATTGAAGGAGGAATTTCCGAACAACAGGTGGTAAGGCACACTTGAAATCAACAATATTTTCATAACTAGCTCTCAAGCAAAAAAAGAAAAAACATCTTGGATGAAACCTCTTGGGCAAGATTACCATTACCTCTGGTTTGTAGGATGAACCCACAATGCATTCCTTCGGAGCCAAAGTCTTGCTATCAACATTTCCACCTATGCATAAGCTCAGTAGAGTGATTTAGGAAAAATGTAAGTATCAAATAAGGAAAGAGGAAATTGCTAGGTGAGATTTGGGGCTGGAGGTGTTTCTATGTTGTACCTGAGTAATGGTAGAGGTGAACGAGATAGGGAAGTTGTGTCGTTCCCTCATTCTGCCATCTAGGTCATCTTTTGTCATAGAGCCGAAGCTCCACCATCGCTACAAAACCAAATGACCCAAGACCTCGCAGAGCATTGTGCTAAACCAGTTGGTTATGTTCCTAGTCATGGAAACTATAGATCTTCTTTGATCCAATGGTGGAGGTGATGCCAAGTGCTGAGGTTCGAGACTTTCCTGAAATCCGGTCTCATCACTATTAATTAAGGTTTGTAGATGTAAGCGGGAAATCTCGGGGTTCTCTATGCCTTAATGGAGAGGTACCATCCAAAGGCATGCCAGCAAGGTAGGAGTAAATGCATGCGAGGTTCCTGCACAACTGGGGATTGATGCTTACCCCGCCAACGAACCAAAGTGCCCAAGAAATATTCAAAGTGTAATGTCAAACAATACCTATATAAATATTTTTATATATATTTCTTATGTATAAAATTATTTGCAGGTATCACGGTTTTAGTATGTTACAAATGTTATTAGAGTCAACATCACACACTTAGACTTATGGAATCAATATATACACCTACACATATGAAGAGTATATATATATATATAAAGATGAAATATGCTTGTATGTAAATCAATAATACTAATCGAGTAAGACTCAATGTGTACACAGAGACAGAGGTCAGCACTGAAGAGTAGATATTTATGGGAGTCCCAGATTATCAAACCAACCAAAAGTGCCTTATGTGGAGGCCAACTAGGATATATGGATACAGCTCGGAGAAGAATCTTGGTAAGCCAACACTGCCCTAGGTGAAAGAGTGCAACAACTACATGCATAAATGATGAACTTGAGGGTAGAGAAAAAATTACTGAGGCAAGAACATGAAAAGATCCTTAAATTCCTATCTGACTCACAGAATCAATGAGGATTAGATCCCAGTACAAAGAATAGGAAGAAGACCACAATAGCCCATCATGGCAAAAATAATGCAGAGTCGGCACAGGGACATAAGGAGGATGAAGAGGGGCGTTCGGATAATGTTTCCAACCAAAGAAAGACAAAAGGATAGAAAATGGAATTACAAGGTGAGTTCAAAAAAATAAAATCGTCATTGTTTGAAGGAGAATTTGAAGAATTTGTTGAAGCATGGTTGATCGACATGGGTAAATATTTTAAGATTTATGAATATACTGACAAACTTAAAACACAACTAACAGTCTATCAATTAAGGGGAAAGGCCACCTTCTAGTGGGAAGAGATTAAAACTGTGAGAAAAATTGACAAAGAACAAGTGAAGTGGAAAGAATTCTAGAAACATTTTAAGGACAAATATTCAAGTGAATGTTACTACGATGAAGAAGCAAAGGAGTTCCATGAGTTAAGGTTGGTAACCGTGACCATGGATGAGTATGTGAAACAATGTACTTCCTTGTTATGATATGTTTCGTACACGGAGGAGGAAAAAGCCAAAATTCCGTGATTTATTAGCAGCTTACCCAACTTTATGAAGGAGAAGTTAGAATTTGATTGTCCTAGAACAATGGATGATGCAGTGAAAAATGCCTATATGTGTTATCAATAAATGAACAGAAGAGTGAGGGGCCCAAAGGAGCCATTGGAAGGAGAATGAGGAATTTACCCCCAAACACACAACCAAAAGTCACAAATTGAAGGAGTGATTAAAAAAGAAATTTCGGGAAATTAACAAGGAACCCGCCCAAATTCCTAGCTTACACCAAGAATAGACAAATAGAGGGCATTAATAAGCCTCCTACGGATCAACTGCCAAAACAACGTCTATAATTCTAGGGATGTGGAGAATCCCATTACTACAAAAATTGTCCACACACGACTAGAACATAACAACTCTCAAATATGCAAGAGGCCTCCAAAGTTGGAGACGTAGCAAGAAGCATGCCTAGAATTAATGCTGCTATGGACGAGCACCAAGAAGAATACCAACCCACCATGATTGAGTGTGAAGGTATGATTGTTGATTAAGATGTTTCTATTTTATTTGATTTGGGTGCTAGCCTAAGCTATATTAGTCCTAAAGTGGTAGAGAAATGTTAGCTACAAAGCAGTAAATTTAAGAAATACCTGAACAAAAAGAAGGGTATCTACGAAAATAGAAAGTTACCCTATAATAGTTTCATGATAGCCCATCTATGTTGATGTGAATATACTCCCCTTAGGTTCATATGATGTATTAATAGGAATGGATTGGTTGGAAGGGCTTTGGTCCCTAGTTGAATGTAAAGAGAAATTTGTAAGCTACCTCACAAAGTTGGGGTAGAGAAAGGAAATTCAAGGGATTAATAAAAGCAATAAATTATGTCCTATTATGGCTAATCAGCTTGAAAGATGCATTAGGAGGAGCTGCCATATTTATGTTGTCTAAGTAGGATACACCAATGACCCAAACAAGACGACTTTATTGGAGAATATTCTTGTGATTCAGGATTTCGTGGATGTGTTCCGGAGATCCATACCTTATTGCCACCTAGGCTTGATATTGATTTTACCATTGAATTAATACCTTGAGCAACTCCTGTTTCGAAATCCCCTTACCACATGAGAATCAAGGAGTTAATAAAACTCAAAATTCACCTTCACGAACTTTTGGATAAAGGGTACATTCACCCTAGTGTATCTCCTTGGGGAGCCCCTATGTTGTTTGTGCGAAAGAATGGTGGAGCATTAAGACTATGCATTGATTATCATTAGCTAAATAATTTGATTGTTAAAAATAAGTACCCTTTACCCCATATTGATGATCTATTTGATCAAGTGCAAGGGACTAGGGTATTCTCAAAAATTGATTTAAGATCCGGTTACCACTAGATCATAATAAAGGATGAAGACATTTGCAAAACCACGTTCTAAATTAGTTATGGTCATTACGAGTTCATGTACTGCCCTTTGGCCTTACCAATTCTACAACCACCTTCATGAGCCTCATGCACAACATTTTTTAGCCATTTTTAGATAAATTTGTATTGATTTTTATTGAAGATATACTAATTTATTCAAAAAAAATGAGGAGGAGAATGAAAAGCACTTGAGAATAATATTGAAGATTTTGCGAGACAATGAGTTGTACACAAAGTATAACAAGTGCGATTTTAACAAGAGTCAAATTCAATACTTAGGCCATGTTATATGAGCTAAGGGAAAAGCTGTGGATATATAAAAGATCAAAACTATTAGAGAATGGACAACTCCAAAAAGTATTATTGAAATTAGATCATTTTTGGGCCTTGTAGGTTATTATTGTTGATTCATTGAAGGCTTTTCAAAAATAACTTTTCCTATGACCTCACTATAGAAAAAGGGGCATTCCTTCCATTGGACATCGAAATGTTAGCAAAGTTTTGATGAGTTAAAGCAATTACTTACTACTGCACCGGTGCTAAGAAGATCCATAAAAAATCATTTGTGGTATGCACATATGCAACTAAGGAAGGTGTAGGTGGTGTATTAACACAACAAGAAAAGGTCATAGCCTATGAATAACACAAACTGAAGGATTATGAGCAACGATACTTGGCATATGATCTGGACTTAACCACAGCAGTACATACACTCAAAATATGGCGACACTACCTCCTAGGAAAGAAATTTATGTTATTAACTCATCCTAATAGCCTTACACACTTCTTTAACTAGTCTAGCTTAAATTCTCGGCATGCCATATGGGTTGCATTCTTGAATGAATTTGACTTTGACATGAAACACCTTAAGGGGAAGGAAAACCAAATAGCATATGCATTAAGTAGAAAAGTACAATGCATTTATGAACGGCAATACAACCAAGTACAATCTAAGCTTGCTCACATCATCCTAGAAACATCCGTCAAAGACCATGAGTATGCATTCCTTTGGTAGCAAGCTTGGGAAGCTCTGGAAAAAGTGTAACAATATGATTATGGTATTAATCTCCACAAAATGTTAACATTAAAAAACAGGATATATATTCCTAACCAGAATTTTGTCAAGCAATTATTATTGGATGAGTCCCATCGAAAGCCTTACACTGCTCACCCACATACCAGAAACTATTTTCTGCCAACAGAAAAAGATATCAACATCATCTTGGTTTGTTGCAACCATTGCCCATTGCTGAGTGGAAATGGGAGATGATCACCCTAGACTGAGTGGAAATGGGAGATGATCACCCTAGACTTTATCACGAGGTTGCTACTAAGAAGAAACATGACTCAATCATGGTTGTGGTGGACACCCTGAGCAAGACCACTCATTTCATACCCATAAAGTCCACCTATAATATGGTATAGATCACAAACATATTTATGAGGGAAATATTTTGACTAGATGGAATACCCCAAGTGGTAATCTCTTTGACAGGATGTAAAATTTACATCTGCATTTTGGAAAACCCTCTTTGCTCTGTCTAGTACTTATATTCAATTCAATATGGCCTACCATCCACAGATGAATGGCTAGATAGAGAGAGTAAATCAAGCCATGGAAGACATGTTGAAAATGTTCTTAATGCAACAACCACACAAGTTGGAGTACTACTTCTACCTGGTAGTGTTTGCCTACAATAATGGACATCAAGAATCATTGGGTATGAAGTCTTTTGAGGTGTTGTATGGAAGAAAGTGTCCGGTACCCACGGATTGGAATAGTCAAGTTAATAAGTTAGCATTGGGTCGTGATATGTTAACTAAGATGGAGGCCACTGTTAAAAAGGTTCACCAGAACTTAAAAGTAGCTCACTATAGGAAAAAGGTTTATGAAGATAAGAAAATGACTCATAAAAAATTTTTATGAAGATAAGAAAATGACTCATAAAGAACTAGAGTTGGGGAATCATGTATATTTGAAAGTTAAAACCCCAAAAATTACCTTACAATGGAAGGGTTGTGCTAAATTGGCACCCCATTACTGTTGACCATTTCAAATCTTAGAATGGATTGGGCCCATAGCATATAATCTAGTGCTCCGAAGCTATATCCAAGTCCACAATGCTTTCCAAGTGTCTTTGTTAAAAAAATGTGTGTGACCCTGGCCATATCATTAACTGGGAAGGCATACAGGTTCAACATGAGGGAGAATTTCTGGCAAAGCCATTTCATAGCCTTGATCCTACATAAACCATCTTGCTAAAAGGAGTCATCACCCAAGTTAAAGTGCAATGGAAGCACTTTGGCCAAGATGAAGCTACTTAGGAAGAAGAGGAAGCTATGCATAAAACCTATCTCACATTATTTTATTAAAAAGAACACTAGGGATGGTGTTCCTCTCAAGGGGAGGGAGCCTTAACACCCAATGGTGCACCAACATTTACTTTTAACAAGTTTTACTTATTACTATTAATTGTATTATGTTTAACCTTGATTGTTAAAACAATTAGGCTGAAAAGCCAGAATAGATGTTGTTAATTATTAATTAAAAGAATCTGATTAGTTTGTAAAAGAACTGAGGAATCAATTAAAATAACTGCTGAAAATAGTTACAAATAGTTCCCCATCTTTCAGGGGTTGGGAAAATGGGAAAGGGACTATGCTGTGATTTGTGATTAGTTTTCCTAGAGCTGGATGATTTAGCCAATGGAAGAGAACTATGATAATAGTTGTAGGGTATAAAACTTGAAGCTGGACATAGTCCTAACCCCCAAGGAACCCAATTTTTTATTAACTGTCAAGAGTTGGAAGAGTTGGAAGAGCTCTGAAGGGATTCTGGACATAATTTCTAGATCCAAGGACATAATTGCTAGATCCAAGGCTGGGTGGTGAGACCTTACATACAGGGTAAATGCATTCATGTTTACAAGTAAAGCAGGGAAATAGATAAGTAGCAATGCTGTTCTAATCATTATCAGTAGGAAAAATAGATTATTTTCTTTATTATATGAAATGAAGAAGTTAACATGCTAATGAAGTGCTATTAAGACTGTGTCAATGATAATAGTAGTAGGCAAATGATATGAAGTGCTATTAAGACTGTGTCAATGATAATAGTAGTAGGCAAATGATATTTGTAGTAGGCAATTGATATTTTGTTACAGTTTCAGTACAGTCATGATATTTGTTACAGTTTCAGTACAGTCAAATAATTGAAAGACATCATGCATAAAAGAAAGAGGTATTGACAATATTTAATTTCCATTCCCTTAAAAGAAGCACCTAAGTTATTATAGACCTTAAGTAAAAGGACGAATTATAGTAGGAAAGCAACTAATTCTGTTATCTCTGATCATCAATAGTTGCACTAAATATTTATTGAACAAAAAACCGTATTCAGCCAATCCATGGAAATTCACCAGTACTTCTTTAACCATCTTTATAAATAAAAGCACACTGAGAATGACAAACCATAGAAATCTCATTCAAAGACGATATTCAGCATTATCCATTGCAAGTTTTAACTGAGCTCTGACTATAGTTGTACGAAGCCAAACTTATATCATCAAAACAGAGGTGGATAATCCTGGACTCTAACAAAGAAAATAGAGATAATAATAAAACTCAATTATAATAGTCCAACAGTAAATAGTTGTGTTCCAATAATGTTTATAGACGGCCAACCCATGTTAGGGTAAACCGTGACAGAGACCTGAATGTACCTGCAGACAATTTTAATATATTAGAGTAAGTGAGAGAGAAAATCGAAAGAGCCTTCTTAGAGAAATGCGGGTTCAGAGAACGAGCTCATCTGAAGGAGGATTTGCCGAACAACAGGCGGCAAGGCACACCTAAAATCAACAATATTGTCATAACGATTACCTCTGGTTTGTAGGACGAACCCACAACACTTTACTTCGGAGCCAAAGTCCCGCTATCAACATTTCCACCTGTGCATAAGCCGAGAAGAGTGATTCAGGAAAAATGTAAGTATCAAATAATGAAAGAGGTAACTGTCAGGTGAGATATGGGGTTAGAGGCCTTTCTACCAGACAGGGAAGTTTTGTCGTTCACTGATTCCTCCCTCTGGGTCATCATCTATTGCCCAAGCCCTCGCAGAGCATTCTGTTAAACCGTTGAGTTATGTTCCTAGTCATGGAAACCGTAGATTTTCTTTGATCCAAACGGTGGAGGTGATGCCAAGTGTTGAGGTTCGACTCTATTTTGAAATCCGGTCTCATCTCTATTAATGAAGGTCTGCAGGTTTAAGTGGGAAATCTCGGGGTTCTCTCCGCATTAATGGAGAGGTGCCATCCAAAGGCATGCATGCCAACGAGGTAGGCGTAAATCCATGTGGGGTGCTGTACTCCTGGGGATTGATGCTTACCCCGCCAACGAACCCAAGCCCTCAGGAAATATTCAAAGTGTAATGTCTTTTGTAAATAATTATTTGCAGGTGTCAAGGTTTTAGTATGTTACAAACAATTAATTAGAATTGTCCATTTCCATTTTTCTAGCTAAATTCTAGTACAGAAAATTATTTCGATGCACAACTATTCATGACAACCCACCTGTTTGACTATGGTGAATGCTCAATTGTGTGATTAGATTGCAAAACGAATTTAAATTTTATTGATTTTCAGGGTGTCTGTATTATTAGGGTTTGTCGTCGAAAAAACTCATGGTTTAAAGAAGGATTTCAATACACTGTTATGGTGATTCATAAAGGCGATGGCGATTAATTGAGAAAATGTCAAATTTCGTTTCAATTATTTCTCTTAGCATATCGATTGTCAAACTAATATGATATTTTTAAATGATTTTGATTAGAATTAAAAAATTGTTTAATTGAAATGATTTGTTTTTTTTTTTGTTTTTTTTATAAATTTAATGAAATTAATAAATTAAATAAAATACAATTCAAATCTATCTTTGGGTATTAAATTATGTATAATAAAAATTAATTTAATAAAAAAGTCAAAATTAGACCCAATTTCATTTCACCATAATTTTTTTTGTGGAATTTCTTAAACTTAAAAAACAATAACACTTAAAAACTACTCTTTCATAATTTATAATATAAAAATATGGGTTTTGTGACATGGGAAGCTTTTATGACAAGAGATATTATGATAATTTCCATAATTCATAATATAAATATATGGGTTTTGCGACATTGGAAGCTTTTATGACTAGAGATATTGTGATAATTTCCAATTCTCAAGTTGAAATTTCTCCTGTAAAACCTTAATGTGGCTCATACTGAGATGCAATAATTTCATTATCCATTGAAATTACAATAAATAAAATTTGATTCTGGTCATTTATTTGTGAAATGGTGCAAATTTGTTGTATATCATTGTCATCATCTATCAGTTTCTCATTTTCTACTTCTATCATTATTTTTGCAAGTGGGTACAATGTAAATTTCTTTGTCGAGCTTCCATCTAAGATCCAAAAAAACATGTCTTGTGATCTACAAGTGACAAAAGCATCACTTGTAACTAACCATGGCCTTCCTAAAATTAATGAATGTCCTCCTAAAATATTCTTGGGTGTTAGAATCTAAGAATCCAAGGATACATATATATCTTCTAACACACCATCTAGTTTAATTACACACATGTCTCCTAATTGTAACAATGTTGTTGTGTATTGAAGATTAGTAAGCTTCAATTTTTCCATAGTTTGTGTGTTCATTATGTTTATGGTTTTTCCTAGTTAAATGAGTGTGTTCACTATTTCAGTTCCATTGATGTGTGTTTTCACAATGGAGCTTAGTAAGAGTAAATATTTTTGAACTATTGTTTTCTTCTTTTTATTTCTTTTCTTTTTCTTCTTGATCTTTTAGTATTCAATTCCTTAATTGTTTTTAAAAAAATCAGTATTTATTTTATTGCTTGTAATAAAAGAATTTGTATATATACATTTTTCAATTCATCTAATATATCATAATCATGCAATACTATTTTTTTTTCTACTCCTTTATCGATTTTCAACCTTTAAGGAAAATATGGTATTGAGATAGATACTGAAGGTTGTTCTATAATAGGAGTATTATTAGAATGTGTGAGATTTTTATCCCTTTCAATATTTTCTTTTTGAGTAAAGGAAATCTCTTCTTCACAGTTATTATTTTTTTTTGAGAATTCTTTTCTGTTTCCTAAATAACAACACATGGTTTCTTCCTTTCTAATAATCTACCACACCTTAATTGAACATTATTCAAAACTAATGGAGTTATCATATAAGTTTGAGGATTTTGTCCTTCTAAGTTGTAAAGAGGTTGAGAAGTTTTATTGTTTGGATTTGGGAGTGGTTGGGCACTTAATTGATTGGTTCTTTGTGAAAATGGCAAAGAAAGTTGTGGATTTGCATTTTGAGCTTGCGCTTGAGGTAACCGGTTGGTTTGAGGGAAGTATTGTGTTGGAGAATTTGAATAAGGGGTGAATATTGTTGATATTGAGAATATCTTCCATACCGATTTTGCCATCCTTGATTCCAAGATTGTGGTGGTTGAGCCCAAGGCTACCACAACATAGGTGGATTCCAATTATTTTGTGAATATTATGCAAATTGTTGAGTATTAAAACCTTGAGTTTGATTTGTTTGAGGATTTTGCCATGGTCTTTTGGTAATAATGTAAAGAGGGTCTATTTGATTTGGCATTCCTTCTTCACTAAACACAACCTTAAGACCTAGTATAGAGGGACATTCTTTTGTATCATGATTTTTTGGACATATAACAGAGGCTTCTATGCTTTTTAAATCTAACGGACTTTCTCTCAGAGCATGCTTCTTTCTACACCTAGGACAAAAGATGGATAATGCATCATTTTCGACTTTCTGCTTTTTTTGTATTTTAAGGGTGTCAATTTTCTCACTAAGAATTCCTCAAATATATGTTTTAATGTTATCAAGAAAACTACCTATTTCTGCCCTACTTACTCTCTGAGTTGCACATTTATTTACTCTTGATAAAAGAGGATCGGTTGAACTTTTTCCTATTCTTGCTTTAACTCTTGAAATATGTACACATAAATCAAAAATATCTGCAAATGGTGACCCAGAAATATCTCATTTTCCCATTAAATTGAGAAGATCAATCCACTCATCTTTAATAGATTTAAGTAGGAGAGATTTCAAAGTTACCTCATCCAGATGATTCTTTTTTTCCCTTTTGATATTATAGACAAATCTTTTGACAAAGTCTTTAAGATTCTCATCTTTTTTTTGTACCATTTTGAAGACTACATCTTTGATGTTATGAGGCATACAATACTCCTTATATTTCTCTAAGAATGCATCTTTCATTTGTGCCCTTGTCCTTATAGAATTCATTTCTAAACTCATAAACCATTTTAATGTTGCATCCTTTAAGGTGGAAGGTGTTTTTACTCAAAACTTTTCCTTAGAAATTTTGGAAGAAGGGAAGGCTTTGAGGTAACCACAAACCAACTTGTAAGCATAGGATCTAACCAACCTATGGCTCAGAGAGGGCTCTCTCTATATAATTTAGCTATGTTTGCTTGGATATTAGGTTAGTTCTAGAGTTCACGGGGGTTTTTGATTTGTATGAACATTTGGTTCAAAGAAAGGGCACCAAAGCTGGAGTTAAATCACTAAAGGGAATGTTCAAGGGGCAAGATAGTAGAGTGAAGTACAAATCCTTGGACTAAATGGTGAGATGAGTCTTAATGGGGGTGAGAGGGAAATCAAGAATCCTGAGAGTGAGGCTAAGATGGGAGAACAATAGTTAATCATGAGCAAAGGGCACTTAAGAATCCTTTACTATAGATCGGAGGAGAAACTACGAAAGCTAAGGAGCAGTTAAGAATTCCCTAGCTAAGATAGTTTAAGAGAAAACATTAAGAATATATAGCAGCAGTGCAGTTAAGGAAATTCTGAAATAATATTCAAGTTAAACATTCACACTTCTGAAACATTTAAGATTATGAAACAACTTTAAGGGAGATAAAACAACACAAGGAAATTACTCATTTGTACTCTGATTTACACATGAATCCCTTGAAATATCTAATATTTATTCATCAATCCAGCATGCCCGCTCAGTCAATGATACAAAATCTTGTACAGTTTTTGAACAAAATTCCATTGAGAGTATAAGAATTGACCTAATACTTTGAAATATGAAGTATATATGAAAAAATATTTACAAAATATCTCAAAACAACTTGAGACTTATTCTAAGGAATAAAAATAATTTCTTGCATGAAGATAGAGACAAATGTTCGCATGGCTTTAATGGCTAAAGAAATTTCTTGTTCCTTAGCAAATTTTCTTAGTATATCTCCATATTCTAGCTCGGGCATGTGCTTGTCATTGATGACCATAGTACTCGGAAGACCATTCTCCCCTAAAATCTTAAACTTAGCCATGAACCTATCAATGGCTACCTACATGTTATGGCACTTCTCTTCTAAGTTAAGCATAAGGTTTCTTTTGGAAAGAACCTTATTAATCTCCAAAATGGCCTCAGTCCTATCTTCTATGTTAAGCTCATGGAGCTCATATCTGTTATTGCTGTTTAGGAAGTGGATGAGTCATTGGCATCCTCTAGTTTATCCCCCAATTCTTCCTTTACTTTTTGGATAGCTTTAGTAGCTATCTTCACTAATTCTATCTGCTCAAATATCACTTGAATTTATGGCCAAATATCATTGACAAAGTCAATGATATTGGCCCAGAGCATTTCTTTGGTTTGTTCAAGTGGTTTCTGTAGTGTTAAATCCTTCTCCGGGATTTTGATTCTCTCACCCATTGTCAGTGCCTTTTGTGTTTCCTCTTTTTACTAGAGTTGGGAAAGTTTACAATCAGTTTCCAGACTTGCACCTTTTCCTTTAATTTCTTCATCTATATAGCCTCGATACACATCTCTTCCATGGTTTTGACTAATTCTGCTGCTTTCTCTCTGTGTGTACCTATTGTTGTTGTAGATTTTATTGTTACTCGCAATGTTGTGGCAAGTGGAGTTGTGGGTGCCAATGATGCTGGGAGTGTGGAAGGAACTATTGTAGATATTGTGGGGATGATAGTTCTAGAAGTTGTGGCCAAGTCACTTTGCTTCGACTAAATTAAATGTCCAACTCCTTCTTTGTCTCCTTGAGTTAATCGTTCACCTTCAGGACCAACTCCATGAGCTCTTCATGTCCTTTTTGTGCTTCTAGCACTTCCTTTGTCTATGGGTGATGTAACTAGGGTATCTTTAGCTGCTTCTTGAGTGCAGCAATGCCATCATTTTTGTTTTTAATCGGTAGCTTTGTAGCTTTTACATCATTGGGATTATGTCCCAATTCAATCACTAAGTCCTCTAAGGACTTGATTCTATTATCCTTTGCGTGTGAGGAGGCCTTCTCCAATTGAAATTGTGCTCATATATTGTTTAGGGAGTTCTGTAATTGGTGGCAAGCAATGGCCTTTCCTATTAATGTGGTGTATATCATCTCCCTTGTTTGCTTGTGTAGTTCGATCTCGTCAATGGGATGAATATCCCTTGCCAATACTTCAAAATATACCTTTTTGAAATCTGATGTTGCTCTCGGCCGCTGAGTGGTTGGCTTGATGAAAGTCATTTGCATTTCCCTCTTTGATATCAAAGGATGAAATTAGCCGTGTTTGATTGGTGGGGGTCATTGTCAGATATTGGGCATATGTTTCGGCCTTAAGCCTCTCATTTCTAGCTTTAATCTCTTTGTATCTTTCCTTAATATCTTGGTCCTTATTTGCAAGCATCCTAAAGGAAGATACCTCAGCACTTTGTTGCCTCATCAACATGTGAGTCTGTGATGTGGAGGGCTGCTACACACTCCCAGATGGAGTGGTGGGCCTACTTCTTTCAACCTCTGTGTTGGTGACCTCAGCTGAGTCATTAGTAAATTCTTGCTCAGAGGTTGGGTTGAGCTTTTGCCTCTTGCTTATTTCTTGTTGCACATCAGAAGTAGGAATTCCTGAAGTGGAAACCCCTTCTCCGTTCCTTTTTGGAACCTTCTCTTCATTCTAAGGAGTTTGCATAACTCGATGGGCACTTAAAGTAGTTGCTAGTTCTTTTGATGGTTCTACCCTCATTGACTATTCTGGCCTATATGACTGTTTTGGTCTATCTCACTATTTTGGAACCTACACGAAAGAACCTTCATCAAGTTGTTTTTCCAGATCTATTAATGTGTTTTCCACAACAACTTCAGTATTATCCTTGTCCTATAAAGTGTTTTCCACTCATTGCAATTGGTTGGCATACTTTTCTATCTCAGGGATGCGGTGATGGATATAGGGAGCCATATTGTTTTTCTGCCTTCTTTTGTAGATGAAATTCAAGGGATTATATCTACGTATGAAGCTCTATTTTAATTTTAATCTCTAAAGGATCAGGTCTACCACCTTTCCAACTTCTTTGCTATTACAAATAAATGGACCCAATTGGTCTTTGATCTTGAGCTCAGAATTATTTTTTGCTTTAACAAAGTTTACCTTATCTAAATTTATTATCTGCTTATAGTACTCCAAGGCAAAAAACGTCATTGGCAAGTATCTAGGTAGTTTGTATGGGGCTAGCTCATAGCCATAAATCCTGATATTAGTGTGGTTTTGGTACAAGTACCAATCTCTCACCTGATGATTTATGTTTAGATGAAGGAATCTCCTAATCTCAGGATTGATTCTTGGTGGAGGGATTCCATTGAGCATGGTTAGCACAAGGTGGAAAAAGGAATCTATGAATTCATTGTATGAATAGGGGGACAGATATTGATGAATCAATGGGGTCCAGAAGATGATTGATCTTGGTTGGTCCTTGGTGTCCAACTTTTGCAAGGTAAGTGGGAATTTATCTGACTGGTAATATAGGAAAAGGTGATATAAGATGGAGGACTATTTGAAGACTCTCTCATTACTCATTCTGAGGAACTGTTCATGCATCTTGTCATTTATGAACTAAGCATAGTCATATATGATAGTAGGAGGCTCTCATAGGGTGTAGATGGACATGAAAGCTAAAATAATCTCATCAATATATTCGCTGGTGGTATAACCTAGGACACTAGATACCATATCCACAATCTTTCTGCCCCAAGGAGAAAATAAAGTTGCTACATATGGAGGGGGGTCTTTGGGGGTATAATTCTCTTCTACGATGAAGGTTTGGATTAACTAGGCCAATCTTATAGGGATGAGTTTGGGATATAAGTCCAATAGGTCTCCAATTGAGAGGAGAGTCAAGTTTTGGCCAAGCTAGAGTTGTAGCATCTCATTTATAGATTCAGCAGTGATAGTGAAAAGTATGGCCTCGTTAGGGGACATGACTCCTCTTTGACTAGGGACATAGTTGGCATGGCAATAATGTACAATTTCTGGGAAAATGTGGACTCTCGGAACTCGTACTTAGGCAAAGTGGAATCCCACAGACCAATTTAATCAGTGTGGTTCAAGTGTCTATTCCTACTTTGGCAGTATACTTTGAGTGGGGATTCTAGGATAGAGGTGTACTTTATATAGAAATCCCTATCAACCAGGGGGAGGTGGTCCAAGTCTAAGTGGGGTGTAGAGATGGGTCTCACATCCATGGCAATTAGGGCAACCATTCTCAGTTCTAGTGGATTTAAGAATGGGGGAGGTAATTTGCAGTGTTTTTAAGAAAACAATGGTTCAACACAGAGTAGGCTTAGGTTTCTTGACATTCCTTAATTAATTTTAAACTTAACTAAGAATATCCAATCACTGGTTTCTTTGAAATTGACAGGGTAGTGGGTGAATAGTGGTTTAAATACCTGGAAATGAGGTCAAATGGATCTGAAGAGGGTGATTGGTGACTGTAGATGGTTGAAGGGGTTCTGTATAGGCTGCAAGGTTATCTAGGTAGTATGCACCGTCTTTAGAGTGCAATCGGGCGTGGGTTGATGGCTTTGACATTCACAGGTGGTGTGCATGTGAAAAGAGGGTTACGGTTAAAATTCGAGTGAAAATCAATGATTTGGGGATTTTTGGCTTTATGTGCAAAATGTCAATTTTGGCGATTATGGGGTGAATAATGGTCATTTTTGTCGTGTAGCGGGCAGGTGCTAAACGATTTCTGTCACATTTCTTATGGATGTCTGGTGGTTTTTAGGAGGGGTCGCCTAATTCCACTCATTGGTTGACACATAGCATCTAGGGCTAGTGGAAAAACCACTTTTCGAGCAGGTAAGGGATGGACGTTGGGTTGGCCCAATATGGATGAGGGTCGTCGGATGAAGATGGAGAAGATCACATGGTGATCTGATAGGGACGCTGCACGGAAGATAGTCGGGGGGCCTGACGGGTGCTTAAGTGCAGCGGTATTGAGGTTAATGATGGATTAAGGCAGGATTAAGCCATCGGGGTGATTAACGGAGGATTTAAATGGGGTTTTTCCTAACATAATCGTAGATCGATTAGTTAGTGGGTTGACTATATATTATAGTTTATATTTAAACTAAGGTGTAGGGTTAATTAATATGTAGGAGTTGGATATATATGGGGAAGGGTTTTATTATCGGGATTTTAATATAATAAATAGTAGTTAATAAAGAATGGGTAGAAAAGGGGCACAACACACAAAGAAAATGCATTTTCATGATTTGAATGCTTTTCAAATGTTAACATTAATACTTAGGTTAATGTGTTTCGGTCGGTTTTTGATATGAAAATGCTTTATGTGGTGGGGAAATGCTTTTCCTATGCAAAAGTATTTTATACTTAGGAAAGGAACATTATTTAGGAAAATAAATGAACTGAGGGGGGGGGGGGGGGGGGGGGGGGATGAATTTTTATCACGGGAATTTAGTACTTGATATCCATAAATCATTGAGGAGAGGGTCTAGTCCCTCCAAAAGTCAAAGAAATGCTCTAAGCCTCTTTGACTTAAAGGTTTTAAGTACTTTGAACTTTATTTATGGGAAATTAGTTAAGTAAAAGGTGAAATGAATGGAGGAAGTTAATTAATTGACTTTGAAATCCATTTGCATGCTTGATTTTTCATTCATATCTAGAACTTCTATGATGAGAATGATAAATATACTTTTTTCTAACCAATCATCATACTTATGCAGCCTTTCTCCTACTAACCGACCTACTTTTCTACCATTTTTACTTCACTTTATTAGGGTGCATTTGAGCTATTAAACCCTTATCAAATATTTTTTTTTTTCTTTACAATCGTAAACTAACTAAATCTAAGCTCATTACATCCAAGGGCTCAGATTAGATAGTTGAGCTCCTTTATTTGCTCTACCTATCTAATTATATGCAAGGTTACACTGTTTGGCGAGACTTTTATTCTCTACCTATAGACATGAAATTGAAAACATGAAATAGCCAAGTTTAAACATTTTGACTATCATGGATTGTGGCAAGGATCACAAGCTACACACAATCTTTTATTATGCATAAAAGTAAATAAGAGTGGCATTTTGGCTTGCTCACTTTCATGGTCTTTTTCCTTTTGTTGGGGTTCATATTTTTTTCATATCTTTTGACATTTTTGTTTTTCTGTCCTTTGAATATTCTTTTAGGACATACGCTCTTTACATTTTTTAATTTTTTGAATATGATAAACATTTGCAAAAGAAAAGGTATGTACAATATTAAAAGGTTTAATCTAAGTCATTAAAAATTATGACTCCTATTGGTGTAGGAACCTAACAGTAGGGAACAATTTCAGTTTTTGAGCATCATGCCGGTAATCATATGACCTACGTAATACTTCAAATTCAAAGAGAAAGGTCTATGGGTCTTCACTTCTTATTCCATGAAAACTAGGAAGAATAAAGGGTGAGATGTTTTTCATTGTTAATGTTGTATCTTCATCAAGGATAGGGAACCCAAAAGGTTTTGGATCTCCTCTTCCTCTACCTCTACCACCTCCTCGGTTTTCTACTCCTCCTCCAATCCCATGTTGTTCACCATTGACATTGTGTACTTCTCCTTCTCCTTCTTCAACCGTGATAGATTCCTCAAAAGGGATATCCAGTTCTATAATAGGATTATCTAGTTTTTCTTCTATTTCTTTTGGTTCCTCTATCAATGGTTTGAAGTAAGTTTCTTCCTCTTCTTCTTCAGATGGAACTTCCAATTCATGGGCTAGAAGTTGTTCTTGAGTTGAAGATAGAAATATTATTCCAATTGTTGGAGATGTGGGATATACTTCTATCACAACCTCTATTGATGAACTTGGTGAACCTTTAGATTGGATTTTGGATCTTAAGACTTAAGGAATTATATGTTGGCCTCCTACGGATGAAATTCGAGTTTGTATGGGTGGTGTGGCACTACGAGGTCGTGGTGGAGTGAGTGATGATGTAGGAATTGAACTTCTTCCTCGATCTACGAACCCACCTATAGAGTCTCTTTCCATATGCATGTCATGTTTTTATTTGCTTTTTTTAAGGCTTCTATTTACACTTCCCCAACAACGGTGCCAAAATGTTTGGTCAATTTAATGTTATTAAATTGCAAGCATAAATTATCTACGAGAGTTGGTAAAATTATGAAGTGCATGTGCACTATATATGCTAGAAACATATTCTTTCATTTAGTAAGATTGATGCTATGTGATTCGTTCTCCACATTTCGCTAGTTTCAATCCCACTTCTTCACCCCTGTGAGCATCACCCGATGCAATGAGTGCTAAGTGAACTATTCAAAAATCACGAGAAATTAGTTAGTTACGACTACCTCTCATGGAAATGGTCATACATTTGAATGACTTACTTAACGCAGTTGAATCCCAAAAATTGTATCTAATATAATGCATTGCGTAATCCCCCATACTTAAATTCAAAAAGAGTCAAGGGATCTCTACTTGAATGGTTCATGAGGCACAATACTTGCTAAGGTTTTACAAATCGGGTAGCAAGCTAAGTGGGCTTGATTGTGGGGAAAAACTCCACAGTTAAGCGCGGTTGAGCCAGAGGAGTTCTGGGATGGGTGACCTCCTGGGAAGTCCTGGTTACCGGGTGCAAGCCCCGGAAGTGATGATTGATGCT
>APFE030410684.1:44917-76296 GCA_000404065.3 Pinus taeda | reverse complement strand
TATTCAAAAATCATGAGAAATTAGTGAGTTACGACTACCTCTCATGGAAATGGTCATACGTGAATGACTTACTTAACGCAGTTGAATCCCAAAATGATATCTAATATAATGCACTGCGTAAACCCCCATACTTAGATTTTCATTGTTATCCAAAATTTTATTAGAGTTAGATTTCTACAAATTAATCCTTGAAAGTTAAACTACAGCTAGACTAAATGAGAGTTAAGCTATTGTTAGATTAATCTTCCAGGTCATATCTATTTGAGTATCATCTTAGAATATCTTGTGATATTCATCTAAAATTATGAATCTATATAAACACCTTGCTGCTATAAAACAAAGTATTGGAATTCAAACAAAAGCTTGTCTACAAAATATATATATACAAATTCTAATCTTAAAGAGCATGAAAGAAATTTGTAATTGTAGACTACAGAGTAGATATAAGTTATATTTCTAAAAAGCATGAAAATACTAATTTTAATGAAGTGAAAATCATTGAAGAACTAAACTATTGAACGACTGTAAGCATAAATGAAATAACAAAATGGTAGATCAAATAACTAAGTTATATGAAATAATGAAAGCAATGAAGTAAGGAAACTAAACTAGAATGCAGTGACAACAGAAAGAAATTAAATGAAAACAATCATAAAGAAATAAACTAAAAACCTTGACTGTATGCAGGGGCACTCCGCATCGAGTAGATATAATTCACACTCACATACACATCTCATCACAGAAAGATAACTTCAAGTTAATACCAGAACAAAGGTTTGTTTCACAATTCTTCAGCAATTAATTATTACTTCCCCCATACTATCATTTACAGAGGTTACATATTTATATGAAAGCCCTACTCAAGAGTTTGAGACTTCTATGCCTATGGGTTTGTTGTTCAGTCCTTATTCAAATTTGAAACTAAACAGAAAAGCATAATTTTGTCAATTTTCTATTTGGAAAGAAAATCGAAGAAATGTGATGTACTTAGACTTTTGTTGCTACGTGTTTGACCCATGTCTTTGATCGTGCCACTATGTGATTCCTCCGGTGAATTGGCTTGAGTGAATAGGAGGAAACCCATGAGGGGATTGATCCTCAACTACCCATGTGCTTAGTTGCTTCATTGGCGCACGAGAATCCCATGAACCATGGAGGTAGTTGCCGATTTACAAAATAGTTTTAGAATCATGTTAATTTTGTAGCTAATGCAATCTTTAACATAACAATAAGGAACATTAAGGAATATGAAAAATATGCACTCCGCATCGAGTAGATATAATTCAGACTCACATACACATCTCATCACAGAAAGATAACTTCAAGTTAATACAAGAACAAAGGTTTGTTTCACAATTCTTCAGCAATTAACTATTACTTCCCCCCTACTATCATTTACAGAGGTTACATATTTATATGAAACCCCTACTCAAGAGTTTGAGACTTCTATGCCTATGGGTTTGTTGTTCAGTCCTTATTCAAATTTGAAACTAAACAGAAAAGCGTAATTTTGTCAATTTTCTATTTGGAAAGAAAATCGAAGAAATGTGATGTACTCGGACTTTTGTTGCTACGTGTTTGACCCGTGTCTTTGATCGCGCCACTATGTGATTCCTTCGGTGAATTGGCTTGAGTGAATAGGAGGAAATCCATGAGGGGATTGATCCTCAACTACCCATGTGCTTAGTTGCTTCATTGGCGCAAGAGAATCCCACGAACCATGGAGGTAGCTGCCGATTTACAAAATAGTTTTAGAATCATGTTAATTTTGTAGCTAATGCAATCTTTAACATAACAATAAGGAACATTAAGGAATATGAAAAATAGGAAATGTAAGAGTTCTTAGCTTATCAAAATCAATGATTTAATCCTTTTATTGAGTTGATAATGATGATGAAAAAGAGGAAAATGGGTGTCAAAACAAAACAGTTATGGAACTCTACAATAATCATGGTCACATTGTGACAAGGACTATGTCTTGCTCCAATGTCACATTGTGACAACCATTGTCATCCATGGTCAACCATGATCTAGCATCGCATTGTGAAAAATATTGTCTCAATATGAAAGTCAATCATGGTCAACCATGGTCCACAATGATCCAACATCGCATCATGACAAACATTGTCTCAGTATGAAAATAAATCATGGTCCAATGTCACATTGTGACAAAGATTGTGTGAATATGACAACCAATCATGGTCAACCATGTTTATTTTAGGGTTTATATTATTTATCTTAGGGTTTATGTACCTTGATTTTATAATATTAATTCCTTGGTTTTATAATATCAATCCCTTGGATTTATTAATATAAGGGTTCATATTCCTATGGTATAATATTATCCATAGGGTTTATAATATTAATCCTAGGGTTTAATAGAAACCTGTTGGGTTTATAAACATGATCAAACATGGTTCAATGTCACATTGTAACACCGATTCTCTCAATATGAAAAAACTCATGTTCCACCATAGTCAACCATTTTCAACCATGGTTGACCATGGCCAATAATGGTAAAGCATGGTCAATAATCATGGTCACATTGTGACAAAGATTGTCTCTTGCTCCAATGTCACATTGTGACAACCATGGTCATCCATCGTCAACCATGGTCGAGTGCCACATTGTGACAAAGACTCTCAATATGAAAATTAACCATGGTCAATGTTGGATTGTGAGAAAGATTGTGTCAATATGAAAATAAATCATGGTCAACCATGATTATTTTAGGGTTTATAATATTTTTCTTAGGGTTTATATGTCTTAGGTTTATAACATCAATCCCTTAGTTTTAATATTATTCCCTTTGGTTTATAATGCCTTGGGTTTTTAGTATTGATCCCTTGGGTTTATAATATCAATCCCTTGGGTTTACTAATCTAAGGGTTCATATTCCTATGGTATAATATTATTCATATTATTTATAATATTAATCCTAGGGTTCAATATAAATCTCATGGGTATATAGTCATGGGCAACCATCATGCAACGTTGCATTGTTCCAAAGGTTGTCTCAATATGAAATTCAACCATAGTCCAATGTAGCATTGTGACAAAGATTGTGTCAATATGGAAATCATCCATGGTCAACCATGGTCAACCATGTTTATTTTTGGGTTTATAATATTTATATTAACTTTTATATACCTTGGTTTTATAATAGGATTTTCTTAATATGAAAATGAATCATGGCAATCCATGGTCTACCATGATCCAATGTCACTTTGTGATAAATATTGTATCAATATGAAAATCAATAATCATCAACCATGGTCCAATACCTTTATAATTACCTTAGGTTTTATAATATTTATCCCTTGGGATTTTAATAATAATACCTTGGGTTTAATATTATTCCCTTGGGTTTATAATACCTTGGGTTTATACTATCATTCCCTTAGGTTTATCAATCCCTTGGTGCAACGTTACATTGTGACAACCGTGCTCATCCATGGTCAACCATAGTCCAATGTCACATTGTGAGAAAAATTGTCTCAATATGGAAATAAACCATGGTCAACCATGTCTATTGTACGTTTTATTGTGAAATTGTAACAAATATTGTGTTATCACATTAACTCTATTTTTAAGGAAATTCAGAAAGTGCTCAAAGTTTCAGTGTCAACATTTTAGTTGTAACAAATAGGGAAATTATTGATAGCGGGGCTATGTGTGCTTCAATGTTCTGATAATGTTTTCTGAAGAAATTCATTGACAATGGGCTTATCAAAATTTCCAATATAATTGATAGGCCAACTATGAGTGCCAAAAACAAATTTCAAATTTAAATTTTGGAATTGTGCTAACCACGTCAGTGGAAATGATAAGGTTTGCAAGAATGCCATGGGTAAGTGTAATGTTAAATCATTGATTTTTATGCTGCCATTATTATGTTATTCATTGATTAATCATGGTTTAAAACATGATTTCCCCGAATTGTAATGATTTCCCCTCTCCACCGATTTAACTGACTTCACTTTGTAAATTGGTAATTTCATTTGTATGTTTGGTTATTTTGCATGCAAAATTGGTAATGACTCACAAGATTTCATTTGTATTCTCCTCCAAAGATCTAGGATCAAATCCTAGTGTTTTAAATTCCAACTAAATTATGCAATGGGGAATGGTAGCAAGGCTAATCAGGCCAAACCGAAAGTATTGAATGTGTTGATGATCTATCGTGACACCCAACAACAATTATAACATAGCAGCAAGTAGATGTAGCTGACATCTCCACTCTTAGCAGTTTTTAGGAATGTGAACATCTTCATTGTTAGCGATTTTGAAGGGGAGTGCTTACATCTCCATTGTGAGTGAATTTTCACAAGAAAAATGTTGTCATTGCCACTGCCAACTAATTCTAAAACAACAGGAGAAAAGGAATGTGATATATGCCATTTTAAATGGCATATTGGAATATGTGTTAATGTATTGGACAATGATAGAGACTCCAAATTATGGGAGTGTACTCCAAAAATCATTCTTGGAGGGCACACTTGCTTACATTGGGATTTATGCCATTTCACATGACATATTAGAATATGTGCCAATATATTCGACAATGTGAGATATTTCACATCAAGAATGTGTACACGAAGGAACATTCTTGGTGAGCACACTTGCGTTCATTGAGATAGCCTCTCACAAATAGATTTTTATATATTTGGGTGTATGCAATTTTGAATGGAAATTGGAATATGTATCAATGTATTGGACCTCCACTTCATGGGTTTGTTCTAAATGAGCATTCATTGAGGGAACATTTGAGTTCATGGACATATCCTCTAACAAATAGATAAATATATATTTTTAACTATGTTATTTTACATGATATATTGGAATATGTGTCAATTTATTATATAACCACAAATACTCTCAGAAATAAATTTATAGCCTATAATTTCAACCAAAGTGAAGAAACTTTTAAAAAAAGATGGGAGTTGGTGGAAATAGGTTCAAGAACAAAATTTTAAAAAAATATAGGAGTTGGTGGAAATGGATTCAACACCATCATGAACCCCTTGGATACCCAAATAGAAAATCTTGGCAAATTTCAAAATTGGCTCATCCCATTTTTTCCAAATCATGGTAGAATTTCAATTATTTTTGAGGATTAATTGTGGCCTCCCCAATAAATTTATATACATTGGGACCTATGCCATTTTAGATGGCATATTAGGATATGTGCCAATTTATTGGACAATGACAAAGTGGGTGTGTACCCCAAAGATCATTGTTGGAGGGTACATTTTCTTTCATGGACATATCATCTCACAAATACATTTATATATATCGAGATCTATGCCATTTTACATGGAATATTGGAATATTGTTCAATGTGTTGGACAATGATAAAGACTCATCACACAAATATATTTATATACATTGGGATCTATGCCATGTTACATGGCATATTGGAATATTTGTCAATGTATTGGACAATGATAAAGACTCCACAACATGGGCCTCTAAAGAGGAGCATAGAAGGAGCATTCTTGGAGGGAACACTTGGGTCCATGACATATTTTCTCACAATAGATTCATATACATTGGATCCCAGCCTTTTTACATTGACTTATATTGGAGTATGTGTTAATGTATTAGAAAATGACCAAGCAGAATTATTGGAGAGCACACTTGTGTTCATCCAAATAACCTCTTACATGTAGTCATTAGTTAGTATTTTTGACCACTCATTATGAGTTGTTGGACTCAATTATGAGGTAGTTATTTTGGCAAATATTTTGGGATATAGACTCAAAAAATATGATTCCAAGAAATTTTGTTTACTTTTATTTATGTTCACGTAATTTATTTGATTTTTATTTTACTTATTTTTACTTTTACTTAAATTTAGATTTTTTTTACTTTTAAAGTATTATATATTTTTAATAACTTCTTATTTATTATAATATTTTATATAAACTAATTTACATATAAGTGTTGTGTCTAATTTGCAGTTTGAATCTTGTTTTTATCGTATAAATGGATTCATCACAATCAAAATCCCCTAGGCCACCTAGAATCTTCAAGATTTACAACTATAGCTATGATTTTCAAAAAATTATTTTGATTTTACCAAAATCATGCCACAATTTCCATTAATTTGCGGCCTTCTTAGAATATATATATATATATAGTATTTGACCCTTAATAGATCACTTCTTATGCATCACTTAATTACTTTTAAATGGGTTGGACTAGCCACTCTAGGTGTTAGTCTCATGTGTTAGTACCAAATTGACTCCTTGTCCATGAGTTCCAAATAGCATGTAGCATGCCTTGAGATTGTTGTACTTATCATGGAACTACATTGATATATGTAATGCAACTTTAGAATATTTATATGTACATAGAAATAGATTTATGCACATTGGGATATATTCCATTTTACATGGCATGTTGCAATATGTGTCAATATATTGGTGAATGATAGATACTGCACATCATGGGGGTGTAAACTAAGTAGCATTCTTGGAGGGTACACCTCCTTTCATGGACACGTCTTCTCACAAATATATTTATATACATTGTGATATATGTCATTTTAAATGGCATATTGGAATATGTGTCAATGTATTGGTCAATGATACAGACTCCAAATTAAGGGAGTGTACACCAAAAAGCATTCTTGGAGTGCACACTTGCTTACATTCAATTAGAGGAAATTTGATTTTAAATAATTAACATTGAATTTCCATGTCATATGTGTATGGCAATAAAACTCCTTTAAAATTCAAAAGAGATACACGTGTGGCTAGGCACCCACGATTTTTTTAATAATATAATTTACCTACCTTAAGTTTGAATGGTGCCAAAATAACCCAAAACTAAATTAAATATTAAAAATAAAATTAATTGTAATGAAGGGTAAAATAGGGGTCCCAGGGAGTTGACATGACATATGTGAAACACAAGAATTTTTGAGTTTTTTTTTTAGGCGACGAACGATGTAAGAAAAAAAACGGTGGAGGAAGAAGACCTGGTTCTAGGGTTTAACATAGGAAGTGACAGATGTAAACAAGTAACCATGGAAGCGTAGGGAGGAGGGAGCTCCACTCCCTCCTACAAAAATGTAGTTTCAAACAGAGGAAGGGCAGGGAAAAAGAACAAGCCTCTACACTCCTCAGAGGACACAACAAAAAATACTAAAACCTTCAGAAGGTGGAAGGCAGAAATACCCATACAGCGCAAGGGACCCACAAGGAAGACCAACAGGAGGAGAAATCATAAAGTAAAGGTCAAGGAACAGAGAATAGAACCAAGATGGGGCCCTATAAACCCAAGATCAATACTAAATTGCGAGTAATATTGAATGATCTAGCCGTGCAAGAGGATAGGGATCATATGGCAAACTATGCTATAATATGCAAGTTTATGGGAATCTCGCCGACAGAGAAAGCACTGCACACTTGGATAAAATACAAGTGGAAACCAAAAGGGGAGTTAAATATACATCTTAGATCCAAAGGTTTCTTTACAGTGGTGTTCACAAACATGGAGGACACATATAGGATTTTTGAAGGAGGACCATACTTCTATGCAGCAGCTGGTCTGTATACGTGGCCATGGACAATGAAATTTATACCGAAGCGAGAAAAATTCGCATTCGTACTCGTATGGATTAAACTCTACTCCTTAAATCTAGATAATTGGATGCGAGAGTCTTTAAAAGCTATAGGTAATAAAATAGGTCATTTTTAAAATATTTCAGAGGCAACACTATGAGATAAGTATACCTCCTATGCTTGTATATGTGTGGAGATGGACCTATGAGGAGCCCTTCTAGATGAGGTCATTCTAGAAGTTTATGATGACGAATGGATTTGGAAAATCGACTATGAGAATATCCCATTTAGATGTTGCAAATGTCATGAGCATGGACACCTATTTAGAGATTGTCCTCTTAATAAAAGGGAGGATCATATAAGCACCAGTAAAGAAAAACACCATACAGGTTTTACTAAAGTGGGAGGGAAAGGGAAAGGAGGGGGAATGCAGATAAAAAAGAATCCCAATGATAACAAAACAAGAAGTCACAATAGATTTGAGATATTTGAAGAAAGAGAAGAAGCTGAGGGCAATCAAAGGAAAATAGAGAATCAGGAAAAAAGAGGGAGAGGACAAGAGACCAGCATGGAGTTCACACAGGAACAGAATGAACACACAACAGACCCACTGAGCACCATGGAAATAGAAAAATACGATGAAATGAATCAAAGTGAAAGTGGCATAGAGGACCAAGACTTACAGGAGATCCTGGAAAGGGAGAACTTAGAGCTAGAATAGTTTCTAGAACAAGGCGAAAACTTGGGAATAATCTCTATACCACAGGAGGAAGTAGACAAGGTACAATAGATATTCCTTAACAAGTTACACCAAAAAGCTATAGGAGGAAAAAGAGGACATGAAAACCAATAAAACATAGGGGCTTCCTCAATAGGGTTAATAATGGGAAAATTGGCAAAAAAACCATGCAGGAAGAGAGGAAGAAAGAGACAGAAAAAATTGATACTAAAGTGTAGCAAACTCATGATTGACTTAGGAAGGATGAGAGACCTTTCCAGTTACTCCTTTAAAACCTCACCTCAATGAAGATCACAACCTAGAACATCAGAGGACTAGGTAGTAGAAGAAAACAAACGAATCTAAGCAATGAGATCAAAGAGGAAAAACCTGACATAGTGTTTATACAGGAAACCAAATGCTCAATGGAGAAGGTCACAGAAAAACATAGCAAATGGCTAAATAGATATGAATATCTTGGGGTCAAGGAAAATAAATCTGTTGGTGGCATTCTCACTCTATGGGATCTGTAGAAATTTGGTATGCTTGACGTGGAGGTGTCCAGACACCACCTCTCCTTGATTATCCAACCTCTAGGTGACAGGTAGTGTTACATGATCACCAATGTCTATGGTCCTCAACTAGTGGAGGACAAAATTTGGCTCCTCATTACAATTGAAGATATGAAAAATAGATACCAAGCTTTACCCTGGATTTGAGGGGGGGGGGGGGGATTTTAACATAATAAAATCACTCACGAAGAAGAAAGGGGGAACTAGAACACTTGGTAGGGATTCAGTTGCCTTCCAGAACTTTCTCACCAATACGAAATTGGTTGATATGGACACTAGAAATTTTATTTTCACTTGGAATAACAAAAGAGGTGGCTCTACCCAAGTAGCCTCAAAATTAGATAGATTTATTATCTCAGAGGAACTTCTACTCATGGGGAGTGGCCTGAGAGCATTCATCCTTCCTTTTGGAGGTTCAAACCACTGGCCCATCCAGTTGGAAGCTTCTTTAATTGGTAAACCAAGGAATATTCCATTTAGGTTTGATAATTTTTGGCTCACGCACTCATATTTCCCCACAAACATTGAAAAATGGTGGAAAGAAGAGATACACGTGTAAGGTACAAAGATTTTGCTTCTACATCACACGTTAAAACACATTAAAGGAAAACTCAAAGAGTGGAATAAAAATGAATTTGGTAATAACTTCAAAGCTAAAGGAGAAGTGGAAAAGAAAGTGAAGGAAGTAAATCAAATCCTTATCACAGAAGGCTACATAGAGGAAAGGAAAGAGATAGCAAAGTCACTTCAGCATGAATGGGAAAACAGATGTCTACAAGAGGAAATATTTTGGAGACAGAAATCTAGAGTCCAATGGATTAATGAAGGGGAGTGAAACACCAAATTCTTTCACAGATACACCATAGCTCACAAAAACAACAACAGAATTGTGAAACTTACAGATCATCATGGTGTAGAAAGAAGCAGTCATGAAGAGATGGAAGAGGTTCTAGTTCAACATTTTCAGAGAATTTTTTAGGAAACTACATTAGATAGATCACAATTTATTGAAAAATTTACATAGTACATTCCTAAACTGGTCTCGAGAGAATACAATTACAATATTAATAGACCAATGACAGAGGAAGAGCTTGAGGAAGTCATCACAGAGATGCACAATGGGAAAGCTCCACGCCTGGATGGCTTCGATGTGGAGCTTTTCAAGATATGTTGGAGGATTGTAAATCATGATATTCTGGAGGTACTAGAATACTCATGCAAATATAAAAAAGTCTTAAGGGTGCTCAATGAATATTTCATAACCTTAATCCCCAATAAGGAAAAGGCCACCTCTCTAGACAGATTTAGACCTATAGCATTATGCAATGTGGTGTACAAAATAATATCCAAAGTAATTGCCAATAGACTCAAACCTCTCCTCCCCACCCTGGTGTCTAAGATAAAATAGGCTATGTGGAAGGGAGACAAATTGTGGATAACATAATTCAAGCACATGAAGTGGTTCATTCACTCATCACCAGTAAGGAGGAAGAGATGATAATTCAGTTGGACATAGAAAAAGCCTATGATAAACTTATATGGATGTACAGAAGAGCACTACTAAAAGCATATGGCTTTGACTATAATTGGATTAAGTGGGTCATGGCTCTTGTTACCACTACTAGCTGTTCAATTCTTCTCAATGGCTCTCCCTCAAAAACCTTCAAGCCTACAAGAGGTCTCACGCAAGGTGATCCTCTTCCCCTTTCCTTTTCATATTAGTGATGGAAGGGTTAGGTAGAGTAATTAGAACTGCTAAGGAGGAAGGAAGAATTCAAGGTCTAAGACTCACTCGAGGAGGTGACATGGTGACACATCAGTAATTTGTGGATGATATTATTCTTCAAGGCACACCTACAGTCAAGGAAGCCAAAGCATTCAAGCTAATTCTACATGAGTTTGCTATGGCAACAGATACTGAGGTAAGTCTTACTAAATCAAAGATTTTCTTTTTCAATACTGATATTTTGATTCAAAGAAATCTTTCCAGAATTTTGGGCTTTCAAAGAGATTCATTGCCCTCGAGGTATCTAGGAGTTCCCCTCACTAATAAATCATTGCATAAGGACATTTGGGAGCTTGTTTTAAATAAATTGAAAGACAAAATCAACAGGTGGACAAAGAGAGCCCTAAATCTAGTAGGAAGGATGATTATCATTAAGGCTATCCTCCAAACCATCCCTATCTATATGCAATGAGCCACTCCAACACCAATTGGGGTTAGTATTCAAGTAAGAAACATTAAAAGAGACTTTATCTTGGGGAAAGGTGAAGAAAAGAGGAAATGGGCCCTAGTGGCATGGGAAAGGGTATGCAAATATAAATCCCATGGAGGCCTGGGTCTAGATGACCCGGGAATTTAAACATAGTTTTGGGAGCTAAAGTTTGGTGCAAATGGCTAAAGGAAATACAATCCCCCTAGGAAAAACTATGGAAGCAAAAGTATGCAATAAATTATGAGGACATGAACATCATCAGAATGATAGGACAAGTAAAAGTTTCTCAAGATTGGAACAGGGCCTAGGAGAACAGATCTCTAGTTCAAAAACATAGTTTTTGGGAGATCAAAAGCGTAAATTTTCCCTGGTTCTCGGAGGACAATTGATAGTAGGAGGGAAATCTCAGTAATGAGGATTTAGCTAGCATCCAAATTGATACCATCAAGAAAGGATTAAGAAGGGTTGGTGAATTTTGGGATCAATCAAGCAACAATGGAAAATAGATAATTTGGAAACTTATAGTTTACAATGAGATGAGCATGTTGAATACTCAAGCTACAGCCCTCAAAGCTCTTTTGGAAAAAAGAAAAATCTTAATCTCAACCTCGGATGATCAATTAAGATGGGGAAAGAAGAAGGCATGTCTCTTCACCCTTAAAGAGGCCAAAAGAATAGCCACACGACTTAATATTCCAAGCATTCACAAGAATTGGAAAGAACTCTAGGATAACCCTCATTGGATGAATGTCAAACTGTTCAAGTGGTTGGTTCATCAGGGCAAGATTCTCACATGGGATAATCTAAGAAAAAGAGGCTTTGTTGGCCCCTCAAGATGTCACCTATGTGGACAACATGAAGAAACCACAAATCATCTCCTCAACAGATGCTCCTACACTACCACACTATGGAATTGGGTTGGACATGTCTTCAAGCAAACATACAAGAATGAAGATGACATCATTGCTACATTGAAAAACTGGTGGAATTTGTTTCTAGATAATGATACAATAAACTCATCCTAGGCGTTGACTCCAGGGTTTTTAATCTGGAATGTATGGAAGGAGCACAACAACAGGATTTTCAAAGACAGAATGGGCTTGGTGAGAAGCATCCTAAAGCTAATCCTCAAACAATTGAAGGAGACTATCCACACCCTAGGGGGTGTTTCTACTGGAAAACCCATAGGACACAGAGAGTTTAGAATCCTAGAAAAGTTTGAGCTTAAGGTTCATCTCCCCGAGCGTCATTTGCATATCAAAAAGAATACCTTAGAAGGTAAGGCTTTCTCGCAACCCCCTTCTCAAGTTTTTTTAAAATTTAACATGGATGGAGCCTCAAAAGGAAATTTTGGAGAAACAGCTTATGGAGCGGTCATGAGAGATGAGGAGGGAAATATACAGATCATTTTCTACAATTATCTAGGGAAGGAAACCAACAATATGGCTGAGCTCATGGCGATGGAGCTATGCTTGGAAATATTGCTCAAACACAACATTCATAACGTCATCATTGAGGCTAACTTGGAGTTAGTAATTAATTTGGTCAAGCAAATAAGTGCAGGAGTAGCACTAGAGAAAATATCAGGTCATTGGCAGCTTCTGCAAGTCTTCCAAAGAATTTGATCACACCTAAGAATTCTAAGAACTCTTAGTTATGTGCATGTTCGTAGGGAAGCCAACAAAGCGGTGGATTGGCTTTCTGATGAGAGGGTTAGAAGAAAGTTTACGAACATGTGCTGCTAGTGGGAGGAGGTAATGGATGACAAAATGAGAGATGCATGCTAAGTGTGAGTCCTCAGCAGTAAACAACAATATCAGAATAAGCAACGAGACAATATGTCACTTCATGTTAATGAAGCTTAAGTATTTCTCAGAGGCTGAGAAATGTATGTTCTCAGAGGAATCCTAGACAAAGACAGTCATCGGGCCAAAGGATTTCTGCTCAAAAGGAAAAAAACTATGAGGAAATGGGCTACCATAAAGAAGGACATTCCATGCATGAGGTGAACCTTTTGGGAATGTTGTCCTTGCGTAACACATTGGAGGACAGAGTATTTTGGAACCGAAAGAAAAAACTTCTCAAGAGAAACCACCAGCATCAGGCGACCCTTGACTCGGAAGCGGTTCTCCCAAATGGTAAGTGATGCTACTAAGAAAGTCATGCATGGCGGGTGAAGAAGAGAGAATATTGCCCTCATTGTGCGGTATTCCTTGGGCTTATCGGCAGAGCGATGTTGATAGTGGCCGTCAGATCTAGAGGGGGGAGATCAATAGCCACAGTTTTTCGTGCAAGTTTGTGGGTCTGAAAGGTCAAAACTGCTTATGGTTTACCACCTTCATCGGGCACCCTCAAAAGAAACGATGGTTTACATGGAAATCCAGGGATGCCACTCAGTGAGCAGCACGTGGCGGGGGACGGGAAAGGAATACCACCCACATCATGCAGTATTTATCGTGCTTTTAAGCCGTGCGATATGGACACTAGCCATAGGATCAGAGGGAGAAGAACGATAGCCAACATTGGTCGAGTATTTTAGGGGTTTTTTCTTGGGCTATTGGTCAGCACATTTTTGTTTTAGTTCGCCGGGTCAAAAGGAGATAGATCAAAAATGGGCCCACGTGCATGCTTAGGGTTCTAGGGTTGACTTGGCCTTGGTTTTAGTTTGCCTTTGGGTGGGTTTGTTTGGGCACGTTGTGTATTTATCCCTCTTCCTTTGTGGGGTTTGCACCACTGCATGCTTGTTGTAACCTTTGTAATTTATTTTCCTTTCTAAGTCAATAGAGGGATCGTATCTTCCTTAAAAAAAAAAAATAGGGGTCCCACTGTGTTTTTAATGAATCTTAATTATTTTAAAATTTTAAATTTACTTTTTTAAATTTAACTTATTAACTATTTTGTTAATAAATTAATTTAAATATAAAAATATATATAGAGAGATTTTTTTTCCCCGGGAAAAATCGTAATCTTTCATTTATATTTGAAAAATTGCATATAGTAGATGCTAGTAACAAATGCAATATTGACTTATAGCCATGTCTGTGAAATAAAAATATCCTTTTGTCACCATGACTATAAAAAAAATGGTGCTAAGTGCTGGTCTCATACCACGCAGGGTAGTAGCATAATGTAAAAAACATAATTGAAATAATTACAATGATATCCACCACACAGGGCGATAGCAAAATAAAAGTCTGTAGATAGTAGCTGCAATGGTATATACAATGGATGGATCAAAAACTATATGAACAAAAGCCAAAAAGACTAGGGCCTGTCTTCCTTATAATATGCCTGATCTATGTATGACCAGTGATAATACTCGTATTGTTCAGCTCCATTTTGCTCTTGTATCAACCACTGTCCTCCAGGTAGTAGTGAAGCATCCTTTCAAATCCTATCACTGCTTTGGTTATATTCCATGTAAATGTGATGGCATGAGATTCTGTTAAATTGAGATTTGAACAAAATCATTTCATCGAGTATATGTCTAAGTGTGTGTGCATGGCATGTAGAGACATTATTAAACCAGTTTATAATGATTTTCAAGTCACAAATATCTACAGATTGATGCAATCATGTCCTAGGGAAAAATGCAATAGATGACGGAGGGTGATAAGTTTTGCAAAATTGTTAGTTCCACCTCCAAGTCCCAACTTGACATTGTAATTGTGTTGGTCATTTAGATGCATAATAAAACCACCCCCATAGTTGTGCTCCTATGCAGCCCCATCAAACAAAGCCCAGGGGATGATTTTATCGATAAGAGTGGGGCAAATAGGTCGACGAGGTGAGGGTGTTTTTATATCAGGTAATTCATTATAGGCTGATAATATCGTGGTAGCCATGACGGGTCGAATTGCAACCCCTTTGACAAACATAATTTTGTTCCTCGTTAGCCAAATGAACTAGCAAAAGAGTAGGGGGATGCTGAGCAGTTTGGAGCCATGATTGCTAGTACACCAATTTCACCAAGCACTATTAACATTTTCAATGTCCCATCTACCAGATTGTAATGAATTTGAGATGGATTCCCAGATATTTTTCGAGAAATCACATTTTAAAAAGAGGTGACCTATGGATTCAGAGGCTTGTTTACAGAGGACACACAAGCTCGGGTCATGGAAAGCACGAAGAGATAATTGGTCCCCAGTAGGGACTTTGTAACTGAGCACACACCAAAAAAATAGTCTAGTCCTCGGGGGAGCATTTAATTTCCAAATCATTCACCACCAAGCAAGTGTGATTGTTGGCCGCCTATGATCGCTGATAGCAAGGTAACCAGCTTTTGGTGAATAAATATCATTATCAACAATGCACCAAATAAGTTCATCAGGACCCTCCATGATTATGATATGGGATTCTATTAGAGCATCTATGTATTCTTGCTAGTTATGGTTCCACTGTGGTGGAATATCAAGAGATTTTGCATACTTCCATCCTTGGGAGAGGATGGATGTGTTATCATGATCAACAATGTGTACAATGACAGATATGTCCCTTTGATTTAAATGATGAATAAGTTTTCTTAGAAGACTATAGCAGGCTACCCCTCCTGACCAGGGATCCATTCCAATGCGAGATTTTGATCCATCATTTATCCACCAGGCCAGATGATTGCGAATGATAGGTAGGGGATGTAGCAGTGCTTTCCCAAAAGAGGAGATGCCTAATTTGTTCCATTGAGGTAGACACATCAAATCCATGATCTGCATAGGCCAAATGTATTTGTGATAAGAGACACTGGTCTAGAGATTATGTCGCATCACGAGAGTCCACCCCATTTTGGCAGCCAACGCCTTGGAAAAATGGCTAAGGTCTTCTAAACCCCAACCACCCCACTTTTTTGGCAATGCGATCTTTTTCCAGCTCACCCACACAAATATCTTCTTATCTTCATTCCCATTCCATAGGTATCAGCTACAGATTTGTTGAAGACAAGCAAGTATGTTCCTGGGAATCCAAGCGAGAAACATCTAGAAAATAGGCATAGCCTCCACCACAGAATTGATGAGGACCATTCTATGTGCTCGAGATAAAAAATGGTGGCTCCAATGAGTCAACCATTTCTCGAGCTTGATGACCAACCAAATCCAATCAGCTATTTTTTGACTCAACGGTTTGATCCAGAAACCCAAGTATTTGAAGCCTTGATCAAGTGGAAGGATGTTATATGGAAAGTGACGTTGGGAAAAACGATACTCTTGAATGGAAGTTCAAGCTAGTGTGATAGTGGATTTCCCCTTATTAGCCAACATACCGATAGCCCTAATGAAAAGAGAGAGAGCATTTGCAATGATGTTGAGTCTCTCATGCTACCATTGAGGAAAATAAGGATGTCACCCATAAATAGAAGATGAGTGAGGTAAGAGTGATCATTAACTTTTAGCCCGATACGTCTACCATTCCTTTTATCCTAGATAAGGAGTCTACTAAGACCTTCCATGATGATAAGAAAGAGGAGGGGTGATAGAGGGCATCCTTGTCTAAAGCCCCTCTCTACATGGAAAAAATGTGATGCAGATACATTAATAAGGACACTGAAAGAAGCTGATGTGATGCAGGACATGATAGAGATGATAAAACCGTGAGGGAAAGCCTAATGCATAAGAAGCATTTTGATGTATAACGAGTTGACACGATAAAATGCTTTGGGAAAATATATCTTTAATATGACGCCCTTAAGATTTCTTGACCGAATTGAGTGAATAGGTTCCTGGGACGTGCCAATGGCTTCATGGGTGTGACGATTCTCTAGGAAAGCAAATTAATTAAGGGAAATATGCTGAGAAAGGATGGGTCAGATCATATTAGCAATAATTTTTGCAATGATCTTGTATAGACAGTTGTAAAGAGAGACGGGTTAAAAATCATTAAAAGATGAGGGAGTATCCATCTTAGGGATAAAAAATCATTAAAAGATGAGGGAGTATCCATCTTAGGGATAAAAGAAATGAAAGTAGAGTTAATGGCATCATATAATTTTCCAGTAGTTTTGCATTCCTCAATCACTTGGATGAGGTCATTTCCCAATGATTCATAAAATTCCAAATAAAATTCAACCTTCCATCCGTCCAGCCTAGGTCTTTTGTCCTTATTGAACCACTTCACGGTCCCCTCTACTTCAACGGACGAAAGAGGTGAGGTGAGCTCTGCCTCCATATCTTCATCCACAAAATGTGGAAAATGGCCAACAACTTGGATAATATTAGCTATGTTAGTCCGAGGAGGGGATATATAAAGGTTTTGAAAGTGAAAGGTGCATAGCTAAGATAATTTGCTAGAAGAATTTGCCACACCTCCATCAGGTAAGGGAAGGTTCCAAATAGTTTTTGAGACCTTTCTCCCCTTAGAATAGTTCTGAAAAAACTTTGTGTTGTCATCCCTAGCACGTAGCCACAGGGTTCTGCTCTTTAGTCTCGAGGTTTCCTCTCTCTCTTTTAGAATCTTTTCCTTTGATTTCTCAAGCTTGATGAGGTGCAGTTTGTCTTGTAAAGATGTAAAACCCCTATTACTGACATCCAATAGACATTGCAATTCAGATTCAATCCAAGAGAGAATATGGTCCTCCCTCTGTGATTTTTCTTTCGCCCGAACAATAGTTAACCTCTTCAGCTAGGAGAGATTGTGGTAGAAACCCTTAGCGAGGGATCGATGACCTGAAATAGGATTAGCCTTCTAGAAATCAATGACTAGCTTAATGAAACTAGGGTCTTGTAGCCAAATGTGATTGAATTTAAAGGGAGGTTTTGGCTTTGGATGGGAACCAAGTATCTCCATATATATAGGAGAGTGATGTGAGATGCCCCCAACACCCATCCATTTTTTATCTCTGTGCAGGATCTACAATGAGGGAACCTTGATCATGAAACGGTCAAGCCTCCTCGCCAATGCTGCCTCCCCAATCCTTCTTTTCCTCCATGCAGGTAGGGGTTTGTTCATAGGAATGTGAGATAGGTTGTGAAGTTCCAATAAGTTCATGATGTAATCTCATAGAGGACCCACTTGAGCTTGTGAGCCCTATGATTCTCCAAACCCCAGAGAGAAATTGAGATCCCCCCCAATAATTATGATTAGTAGAGACAATGGCAAGGTTTAGGAACATGACCCAAAAATCCTCTCGTGTGTGGCAAGGCCCATAAATGTTAATAATGCAGAGCTCCAAACCCAATTCTGCAGAGAAAATGTCGAGCCCAATAAACCTAAGACCACCCGAGGCTGGGAGAGCTTTGATGGTTTGGGGATTATATTCAATGGCAAGGCCATCACATCATCGTGAGGCATCGAGAGAATGAAAATGCCAGCCTCGTTTAAGGGATACGAGGGAACTCGTAATGATATCGGTCTCCCCTAGGGTTTCTTGTAGCATGATGAAGTTGACAAGCTCAGACTCAAAGATTCTCCTATAGGCTAGTTTTTTGGAGGCACTAGTCATACCCCTACAATTAAAAACAAAGACACTTCATGTGGGGAACTGCCCTTGGGTATTCAAAGCTCTAAGTACCCGATCAATGGAGGATTGTCTTCATGATACTACTTTAGTCCCGACCTTTTGGATGGCTTTAGAGAGATAAGATTTACGACCATGAGAAGATTTGGTGAAAGGACCATGTAAAGAGAGACCTAGCCTAGATATGGATAGAGATGAGTCATCTTGGAAAGAGTGTAGATTGTATGAGTATGAGGGTTCAAACCCATCCTTAGAGGATGATGGGGGGGAGATAGAGGAAGATGGGAACGATGGAGCGGTTGTAGAGAAAAAAAGGTGGAGGGAATGAGAGGGAACATGGAATGGAGGGGATGAAATGCAGAGGAGATGATGTAACATGTGAAGCAATAATTGAATGAGAAATAGAGGAGATCGAGTAAGAGGAGGTACCTTCTTTCCTCGCGGTCTCAGTAGCTGCCCTCGATTGCTTCATGGGAGGTGACAGTGTTCTATGCAAGCATGGTGCAACCTGAGGGGGGCCCGCACGAATATAAGCCCTCGTAGTCGGAATGGGAGGAAATTTCAAGTGAGGAGCAAATTTTCCCTTTGTGCCTTGAGTTGTGATCGAAGATTCCGAAGCGTTTTTGACGAGAGGGCATTCATTGAAAATTTGACAAACCTTGTGACACCTCCTACATCGGAAAGGGATTCCCTCATAGTCGAGGATTTGTACCTAAGTGAAAATTTTCCATTGCAGTGTAATTTTCTCCTCTAAACCCTCCTTAGTGTCCAAATGGACAAGAATGCGAGAAAGGGTTCAATTCTCTGTCTCGATGTAGGATCTATCATAGTCGAGATAGGTACCAAGCGTATTCCCAATCCGCATGAAGACATCCTCCGACCAGTATTATAGAGGGAGCCCGGACAAATACACCGAGAGAGGTCGAGTGCCTATCTCTTCCCGTTCTTGATCAAACATCAGGTTCCAGTGCTTGAGAAGGACGAGGGTGATCCCAATATGCGAGTAGCGAGTGAGTACCAAATGAGTGAATTCTTCCTTTGTAAAATGCAATGAAAACCATCTGCGAGGAAGGATCTGCACCTCTATCAATTATTTCAGAGTATTTCTTGAGATTTCTTAGACCCAAAGCATTAAACGTTGTGTCGAATAAGTCCTTCCCGAGATATGACCAACGAGGATAGTGCACGACTTATTCGTAATCTCTCCTATTGATAAACCCTCGCCAAAATTAATCGTGAAATCCTTTGTTGTAGCTTTAATGCACTTTACCTTTATTTTCGAGGTGTGCAATGGAGTGGGATGATCTTGCAAGGGGTACGAGGTAGAGATCCCTTTGTGTTGGGTCTAAGCGGTCGACTTAACTCTCATCACTCGGGCTTCAAAACAACGAGATGGTGAATTTGTAGCCGAAGAGGATGGGATGAAGCTTTGAAGGGAAGGCCCTGCAGTAGGGTTTTCAGTAGTAGTACACATAACTTGTTCGTGGAACAAAGGGGAGGTATGCCTTTGGTAAGCATCCTCTCGAGGGTCTCGTTCGAAGGAAGGCGAGGGCAATGAGATCGTAGGGAGTAGATGGAGGGTGCTTGGAAAAAACGGTGGGCAATCTAATGCAGGGGATTTGATGGAAATAGTGTCAAAGTGTAGGGAGGAAGCATAGAGACCCGGGAGAGTGACCACGCGTGCAAAGGAGGACAGAGGGGATATGGAAGGCATAGGAGTGAGTGAAAAGGACCGGCTAGGGTTAGGTGTGCCAAATATCGGTTGGCTAAGAAATGGATCCCGCAAGTAATCCACCCACTCGAGATCCATGTCAACATCCATCCCAAACATGAATGAAATGACACCTAAAGACAATCGGCGACACGAGGTAGCTGCAATGGAGAAGGAAGTGGACGGATAGACAATAAGAAAGACTCAAGAGTAAAAACTGTCGATACTGTAGTAAAACTCTAGATTACCCTAACCCTAAACGGTGCGGTGTGAACCGGAGCTACATATCCAAAACCTACTTTTTTGGTTGCTATTATAGTGTTTACCATATATAGAGAATTATTTTTGATAAAAATGCATTTATTTGTGTAATTTAGATTTAAATTTAAATTTTTTTTTTTTTTAATTTAACTTATTTTTTTCTACTTTAAGACTAACTAACCTAAGTACCCACAGGGGATTTGAACGGGTGATCTATGGCAATGAGTTTCTGAAAGCGCCCGATCATGGTCAATCCAAAGCCCAGTGGCCTCCTTTTAATTTAACTTTTATAAGCTTGTGTTAAATAAATTAATTGAAATATAAAATTATAATATTATTTTTATAAAGTGAGTTTATTATTAATTTAAATTTTAAATTTAACTTTAATTTTAATTACTTTTAAATTTAATTTGATTAAAGCTTGTGTTAATAAATTAATTTAAATAAAAAATATTATAAGTTAATTTAATAAACTTGATGTTTAGTGAGTAATTTAAATTTAAATTTAAATTTTATTAAATCTTTTTCTAATACATTAATTTAAATATAAAATATGTTACTCTTATTTTGATAAATGTGACATTTATTTGGGTAAAGTAAAATAATAAAAATGATATATTAAAAAATTGTCTACACTACATTATTTTATTAATTTTTTTATTTTTTCTTAGGTGGCTATTTTTTAGTTGAAATTTCCCCTAACCCTTGGATCCATGAATTTTTACATGACATATTAGAATATGTGCCAATATATTGGACAATGTGGGAGACTCTTGGTCAAGAATGTGTACACTAAGGAGCATTCTTGGAGGGCACACTTGCATTCATCGAGATGTCTTCTCACAAATAAAATCATATATATTTGGCTCTATGTCATTTTAAATGGAAAATTGGAATATGTATCAATGTATTGGACCTCCACTTAATGAGTTTGTTCTGAATGAGCATTCATTGAGGGAACATTTGAGTTCATGGACATATCCTCTCACAAATAGATTAATATACATTTTTAAGGGAACATTTGAGTTCATGGGAATATCCTCTAACACATAGATTAATATACATTTTTAACCATGTTATTTTACTTGATATATTGGAATATTTGTCAATTTATTATATAACCACAAATACTCTCATAAATAACTTTATAGCCTACAATTTCAACCAAAGTCAAGAAAATTTTAAAGAAATATGGGATTTGGTGAAAATAGGTTCAAGAACAAAATTTTAAAAAAATATGAGAGTTGGTGGAAATGGAATCAACACCATCAAGAACCCCTTGGACACCCAAATCTAGAAGGCTTGGCAAATTTGGAAAATGTCATTCCATTTTTTCAAAATCATGGTAGAAATTTAGTTATTTTTAAGATAAATTGTGGCCTCCCTAGTAAATTTATATACATTGGGATCTATGCCATTTTACATGGCATATTGGGATATGTGCCAATTTATTTGACAATGACAAAGTGGGTCTACCAGAAAGATCATTCTTGGAGGGCACACTTTCTTTCATGGACATAACATCTAAAAAATACATTTATATATATGGGGATCTATGCCATTTTACATGGCATATTGGAATATGTGTCAATGTATTGGAGAATGATAAAGACTACCCAAAATGAGCCTATACCATAAGGAACTTTGTCATAGGGACCACTTGGGTCCACGACATATTCTCTCACAATAGATTCATATACATTGGGATCTAAGCTTTTTTACTAGGAATTATATGGGGGTATGTGTTAATAAATTGGAAAATGACCAAGGAGAATTATTGAAGGACACATTTGTTTTCATTCAAATATCTTCTTACATGTAGTTGTTACTTAGTCTTATTGACCAAGCATTCTGAGTTGTTGAGTTGTTGGAATCAATTATGAGGTGGTTACTTTGGCAATTTTTTTGGGGATATGGACTCAAACTTATGATTCCAAGAAATAGTTGCAAGATTTTACACAATTTAAACCCAAAAATATGCCAAAACTTCCAAAATATAAAGAACAGCTACTTGATTTAAGACAATTTAAACCCATATTCCTAAAGACCTTCCAAAATGTAAAATATCTAGACTTATCAAATTAGTTATGTTAGCTTTGACCAAGTTGTTGATGTACTTATCCTCTTCTTTGACTACATAGTCATGAGATAGGCTCATTTCTTGTTCCACATACACCCATATGGCTAGTTGTGATTTAGTGTGTTCACTAGTGTGTATTTGCAAGTGATGGTAAGTGCCCCAAATCAAAATAACTTGAACTATTCTTCAAGGGATGACTTTTGAATCTGTGAAATGACCAGTTTCTTTGTGAAGACACACCATACAAAAATTTATATAAGTGGATTCACAGATTTTGAATGCTATATGAATCTTTGTAAATTTGAATGGAAATGCAGTTTAAAGAAATTGTAAATGAGTGAGATTGCAAGCATGGATTTTATGGGCTCAAATAGAATGTTTTGAGTTCAAAGTTACAAGAAATAGTTGAAATTATGTAATAACCCTGTTGAGTTTGTAATATTCTTTTTTCTTGATATGGTCAAAGAGGACAAAATCTTCCCATGGTATTTACCGTTGTGTTTGCCTATGGTATCAACCCATGGCATTTATCTTCATTGTTTGAGTAAAACAATAAAATAAGGCTTTCATAGACTCCATCCAACTTTTTAAAGGGGGATAAGAGCTAAGCATTGGGGGCATCTGGAGTCTATCTATCTATTTTTGTTTTATTTGAGAACTTGGTAGAGGCCAAATCTTGTTTTAATCCTAGGGTCTAAAATCCTGTGCTTGTAATTTTCTGGTGGATCCATTAAGGGTCCACTATGGTGCTTCAATGTTTAGATTTCTCATTATTGAGGAGTGGTGCATGCCATTTGCAGGAGTTCCAATCTTATTGTATGTGCATGTGTTATTTTCAGCTAATAATATAAATAAAGGGCTACATTTCATTTAGATCCCTTGTGTCCTATGCTTGGCATGTCAACGTTTCATCTAGAACACTAAAATATTCTAAATGTGTTGATTATTTAGATATTTAGGATCTTAAGAGTTTGATGAAGTGGTTGAATGCTGGTAGCATTAACAACTTGCCAGCAATTTGTTTGAATTACACACTTAGGTAATTAGTATTCCATGACAACAACTGTGTGTAATTACACTTTATTCATTACACACTTAACTTAATTAGTCTTCCACGACCACACCTGTGTGTAGTTACACTTTATTCATGAGAGCTCGATTTCTCAAGATGTTTTGTGGATTGTTTTTTGAGAGCACCTCTTATATTTCTCCAAGGTTTGACTACAATATCCAGCTTGAAGTTGTATGGGTACATGGTATTCCAACAAAGGTACTTATTTATCTAAGGAGTGTTCTTTTTTATTTGTAACTAGTTGGAGTTGGAGAATAAGAGAAAATCTAGGTGAAGAAATATCAATGAATTGATTACTGCCATGGCAAATCATCTAAACAATAAGAGGCAAAGAGAAGATAGTAAAGGAGATCATGATCAAATAATGGATGGAAATTTACAAAATAAGAGGCAAAGAGAAGATAGTAAAAGAGACCATGCTCAAATAATGGATGGCAATTTACAGAATAAGGAATAAAATGGACAACATCAAGCCATGGAAAACACCAAGAAGCAGAGCGAAAATAATAAAGTACACTATCAAACAATGACAGGCAAGTTACACCAGATGGAAGAAAATGGACAACCACAGGCAATGAAAAACACTAAGAGGCATGGGAAGAAAATCCAACAAATCTTGTATCATGGGCCCGACCAGAAACAGATACCAGTGCAAAGGATTACTTCTCTTTTAATAGTAATACCAGTGCAAAGGATTACTTCTCTTTTAATAGTTTTAATATGAGAGTTTGGTATCAATGACAAGCCAATTGAGTATTTATCGAAAGGCCTACGTAGGGTTTTACAGATTGCAGAAGAAGAAAGTTTTGCATTTTTTACTTTAGGGTTGTGTTTAGGGTTTCGACTTTTCAGGAGCAAGTCGTAGCGGTAACGGTAGCGGGGAGCAACAGCAGAGGCGATGGGAAGATGACAATGGACACAGGCGCTGCACTTCAATGGCCTTCGTTCCCTCCTTTTTTATTGCCCTTCTCGCCTTTTTTTTATTGGGGCTGTGATTTGATTCACTGTCTATCATTTTCTTAGTGTAAATTCTTAGACAGCTTCTGTGATCCATAAGGTTTAGAAGATAACTTTTTCCGGACAATCACATCTAATATTTTTACTGTAGTTTATTATTAAGATCAAGATCGTATTTTGTCATTTTTATTTTTATTAACTGAACAAATTGAATTGGAGCAGTTCTCCCGTATATATAGTTTTATTTGAGATTGGAGAACTAAAACTATGGAGACCAAACTAAACAGAGATCTGTATTCCTGCAAAGTCATGCATTCAGTTATCTGCTGAAATTGAGTTTAAGATTCTTGATGGTTTGTTGGCAGATTCTTCATGTCACTTGCGGTGGGTGTGTTGGCAGATTCTGGTACAGAAAATTATTTCGATGCACAGAGCACGACTGTGTTTGACTGTGGTGAATGCTCAATTGTTTGTGATTAGATTTTAAAAGGAATTAAGGTTTGTCGTCCAAAAAGCTCATGGGTTAAAGAATGATTTCGATGCACTATTATGGTGATTCGTAAAGGCTATGGCTGTTAGTTCAGAAAATGGCACATTTCATTTCAATTATTTTTGTTAGCATATCGATTGTCAACTAATATGGTATTTTTAAATCCTTTAAATGGTTTTGATTATAATTAAAAATTTGGTTAAAAGAATATATATATATACATATATTTCATTTATAAATTCAATTCAATGAAATTATAAATTTTAATAAAATAACAATTTAAAGTGTTTAAATTATTTGGGTATTAAATTTACATATAATAAAAAATTCCATAAGAAATATGTAAAAAATAGGATAGAAAATAGGGTTGATTTTATTAAAGATTTGTGAGTACAACAAATTTCAAAAATCATGTTTATGTGAAGATTCTTAGTAAAACAAAATTTTAAATTCTGCAATATAGATTGATTCATATACAAATATTTTGGAAAGTATTATATGAAAACAACTTCAAGACTCTTCAAGTAAATATGACATAACTTTAAACACCTTGTTTCTCTCCCAACCTTATGGATAATAGTGTTGTTTAAAGAAAAATTAGACCTACTAATAAGAAAATAAACTACAGAAAATGTGAGTTACTTGTTGTAGCTAGTTTTTCACTAAGTTTTAAATTGCTAAAAAAACAAAAATTATATATTTTGAAAAAAAAAGTGTAGAATAAATGTTAAGATTTTGATTTAATAAAGGGTGGATTAACCTTGCATCATTAATACAAAGCCTTTGGTGCATCCTTATTGGAGTTTTAAAAAAAAAATTACAAAAGTTAAAGGAGAGGTTAGTTAGTCCATCTTACTTGGAATACTAATAATTAGATTAGGGTCATTTTTTTAAAACAATTAAGTTGTTATTATTCAAAAAAAATAATAGCAAAATTTCCTTGCACATATATTTTAACATAGAATTACTTTGTGAATGTCGTAAATGCATGGTCACAGGACTTAATATAAAGAAAAGAGACCTCCGAGTATGGAATTGGTTAACTTCAAATAAGGAGAACAACGTTTGTCTCCACGCAATATCAACACAGGAACAAAAACGCGTAAGTCCAAACATTTCTTTACATATGAAAAGACAGAGTTTTCCATCACAGTGAAAAGAACAACCACAATAAAACACAGGTATGCAAATCTTAAAAGAACAACCACAATAAAACCCAGGTATGCAAATCTTAAAAGCATAACGAAAAATTCAGTTCCAGAAGTTCATTTACAGTCATCAACCTAATGTCCATTTATATTCTATATTTAAAAAAACTTGAGAACTAACCAGTTTACGGATTTGGGAACTGTAAATCCTCATCTACATAAATCGGAAATCCCATACATTTCCCAAACCAACTCTTACTACTTCACAAAGACACTATCTAGCAATAGGACTCACCATAACAGTGGCTCTAGGCCTACAACTAAACCAACCCATATACGGAGAGACTCACGCAAATAAGTTACAAATAAATAAAACAATGCTACCCGGAACTTCCTCGGAGTAGTCGAAGGTCCCAGCACCTAAACCCTCGGTCGCAAATAAGTTACAAATAAATAAAACAATGCTACCCGGAACTTCCTCGGAGTAGTCGAAGGTCCCAGCACCTAAACCCTCGGTCGCTGCACCTGAAGGAGAAACTACAAGACGAGAGTCAGAATACAGTGAAAGGAAATACAAGATTTCAAAACAAATATTTTATTTTGAACAAGCTGAAACTATAGTGGGTTCCGCTTACCTACCGAAGGAGCCATGACCAACACAACCATAGATTTTGTCCCTACTCACAAGGGGCCGAAGACCTTAGAGGCAAAAAGAGGAACAGGTAAAGCGAAATAGCAGAGAAAGAAAGCTTACTAGTTGCATTGGAGTAGGAAACGACACCATTGTTTTGTCGAGACGATGCGTGAGCCGAACCGTTGCTTTAGAACGAGACGAGAAATCACATTCTCAAAAAAAAAAAATCGACACACAAAGGTAGCGGCATTGAAGACCCAGACCATAAATCGAACAGAGGACGTACAAAGGGAGAAACCCATAAAAAAAAATTGACAATAGAAAACCCCGAGATAGTCTAAATACAAACAGGGGAACGAGCCTTACGAGGTTTCCATAGTTCCGCAAACGACCGAGACACTTCCACAACAAAAATCGAACAAATGGTGTCGTGAGAACCGCCACAAGCATGCAGCTCAACAGAATAAGAGAAACAAAACCACAGACCAACTAACAGAACTCCCATCGAACTTGCAAACTACCAACTCGTGTCACAAAGAATCTCGGAACCAAGCTTCAACCAAATACAAAGCATCGCAGAAGAGAATCACTGTGAAATCGCCAAATCGCCGAGAGCTCGCAAAAGGAGGAAGCAGAACTAATACAAAACCCAAATGAACTCAAAGGTGGCGAAAACCCTATACGAGGGCGGGGTTTAGAATTCCAACACGATACAGGTGTCCGCCTCACATACAGCCAACGTACCTTACCGTAAACAAACAATTAATTGAGCCCAGATTAACAATAAAAATATCTCTATCCAAAATCTGGCGTACATAAATATCAACCGACAATACAAACCAAGTTGAAAGGGAGCGACGGCGTGACCACATGGGCTGGCCCCATCAAGTGGTATTAGATCAAGAAAAAAGAAAAGAAGAAATATGGAAGTTCAAAGATGAGGACACGGAAGAGGTGTGCGCAGAGGAGTATACTAGGGCTTGAGAGAAGAGTTGAGGGTCCTTACTGCTCGCTTAGAAGCAGTGGAGGCAGGAAGGAGAAGAGATCGAGAACTTGGGGATGATAGTGAAGATGAAGCAGCAAATCCTATGGAAGGATTAGAGGAAGAAGCCCCATAGATAAAACTGTTGAGATCAGTACTATTAGCCAACATCAAACCCAAACCTGAGATCCCTAATTACAATGGCAGTCTATCCGCAGATGTTCTCCTGGATTGCGTAAGTGAGTTAGATAAGTATTTTGAAAACAAAGAGATCAGTGAGGACAAAAGAGTTAGATTTGATGCAACCAAGTTAAAAGGACACGCTGCTTTATGGTGGGATAATGTCCAAGCGGACACGAAGAGGATGAACAAGCTACCAATAAAGAAGTGGCTGAGAATGGTGGCAAAATTGAAGGGCAGGTTTTTTCCTAAAGACTATGAGGTCAAACTTTATCAACGAGTGCAGAATCTAAGGTAGAAAGGTATGACCGTAAAGGAATACATAGAGGAATTTTATTGTGTAAAATTGCGGGTTGGTTATACTGATGATACCGCAGAGAAGACAACGAGATATGTTAATTGCTTGAGGATGGAAATACTGGATGAGATGAGTATTCTGTCACCACGAAATATAGAAGAAGCCTTTCAAAGTGCTGTAAAGGTTGAAGAAAAAATTAACACGAAACAGAACAATAGGAGAGGACGAGGAAATGGTAGAGGATGAGGACAGTCCTACGGCAGAGGAAGAACTGCTACTAACAGTGACGAAGGCAGCAACTCCAAAGCTTCAGGGACAACAGAGAAGGGAGATAGCACTAGCGGAGGTCGGCCATATGCGGGGAAGAGGAAATGGTCATGGAAGAGGGACAAATGTCCAGTGCTACAGGTGCCATAAGTGGGGGCACAGATCCTTCGAATGCCCCGAAGTCGAGCATGCTGGCCAGAGGGGAGAATTTGTTGCACAACCTGAGGAAGCTGAAGCACAGCCCCGAGAAGTAGAAAATGTGGTAGAAATAGGAGAGGCATTAGTTCTGAACAAAGTGTTGTTAAAGCCAGCAAAGGAAATGGCTGAGCAGAACGAGCGGAAGGCACTGTTCCGAACAATTTGCAAATCACATGGGAAGTTTTGTAAATTAATCATTGAAAGCGGGAGTACAGATAACTTAGTTGCTAACGAGATGGTGGAAAAGTTGGGATTAAGGTGGCTTAAACATCCCACACCTTACAAGGTGTCATGGCTATAGAAAGGCCACCAATTATTAGTTGATGAGTAATGTGAGGTCGAATTTCACAATTGCAAATACCAAGACAAAGTTGTCTGTGATATTATGCCAATGGACGTATGCCATATACTGCTAGGGAGACCATAGCAGTATGCCCGGAAGGTGACACATGATGGGAAAACAAATTGTTATAAATTTGTGAAAGATGGAGTCAAACATACGCTTGTACCCATCAAGGAGGAGGATACAACAGAGTCAAGTGGAACAAAAGCATTGTTAATAGGAGGAAAATAGTTTGTTAAGTAGATTGAAGAAAACAAGGTGAATTATGTGGTGGTAAGGAGGACAAGAGCAGTATCATTGAACACAGAAAAATCATAATTTCCTACAGAGATACAAGAGCTGTTGGAGGAATTTAAGGATATTGTGGTCGACGATTTACCAGATAAGTTGCCTCCGAGAAGGAGCATCAGCCATCATATCGATTTCATACCTGGAGCAAGTCTACCGAACAAGGCAGCATACAAAATGAGCCCGAAAGACAATGAATAGATTCGTAAACAAGTGCAAGAGTTGCTGGATAAGGGACGGATCAGAGAAAGTTTGAGCCCGTGTGCGGTACCAACAGTACTCACACCTAAGAAGGGAGCAGAATGGCGGATGTGTACGAATTCACGAGCCATTAATAAAATCACTATTCGGTATAGATTTCCCCTACCCATAATGGATGACATTATGGATTGCCTCAGCAGAGGAGCCTATTTTACGAAGATTGATCTGAAGAGTGGATATCATCAGATCAAGATCAAGGAGGGAGATGAATGGAAAACAACCTTCAAAACCAATGAAGGGCTGTACGAGTGGCTAGTCATGTCGTTTGGTTTGAGCAACGCTCCTAGTACTTTTATGAGGTTGATGAATGAGATGTTAAAAGAATTTATTGGCAAGTTTGTGATAGTTTACCTTGATGATATTTTGATTTTTAGAAAAACAAGGGGAGAGAACCTTCAGCATGTTCGAAGAGTGCTAGAGAAGTTACAGCAGAACAAACTGCTGATAAACTTAAAAAAATGTACTTTCCTACAAAAGGAACTGGTTTATTTGGGGTTTGTAGTCGTAGAAAATGAATTGAAGATGGATCCAGAAAAGATCGAAGCAATCATCAACTCGCCATCACCCAAGAGCTTGTTTGAGGTACGTAGTTTTCATGGATTGGCAAGTTTGTATAGGAATTTTATTAGAAATTTTAGTGAAATTTGTGCACCAATGCTAGACACCATCAAAATGGCCAGTGAGTCTTTTTGTTGGACTAGTACAGCAGAGGACAACTTTCAGCTTCTGAAATGGAAGATTACGGAGAGACCAATCTTGAGACTATCCGACTTCAACAAACTTTTCCAGGTCCGATGTGACGCAAGTGGGATAACTATTGGCACTGTGCTTAGTCAGGAAGACAGACCAGTGGCATTTTTTAGTGAAAAATTAAACGAAAGAAGGCAGAAATACTCCTCGTATGACAAGGAATTTCATGACGTGGTCCAAGCTTGAAGCATTGGAGACACTACCTACTCGGTAACGAGTTTGTATTATTTTCTAATAATTCAGTGTTACAATATGTAATGCAACAACACAAGTTGAACGAGAAGCACGCTGAATGGTTAGAGTACTTGCAGAGCTTCACCTTCATGCTAAAGCATATTAGTGGAAAAGCCAATAAAGTGGCAGATGCCTTGAGGAGAAGAGCTTTGCTCTTACAGGAAAGCAGAATATAGGTGATGGGATTCGAACATCTAAAGGATTTTTGCCAGACCGAAACAGATTTCAAAGAAGCCTTTGAAGCATGCCAAAGTCCTGTGTTGTGGAATACAAGTCCATGGTTGGACTACCACTTACAGGAAGGATTATTGTTTAGAGGTGGAAAGTTATGTATCCCGAACTATTCGATGAGAGAAAATATTGTACAGGAGAAACATAGTGGTGGTCTGGCCGGTCACTTTCGCATAGATAAAACTTTGGAACAGCTCAGACACTTTTATTACTGGCCCCGAATGCATAGGGATATCCAACGATATGTGAACAGGTGTAAAGTCTACCAACTGGCGAAGGGACACAGTCAAAATAATGGACTTTACACACCACTTCCAGTTCCGAGCAGGCCATGGGACTTAGTCAGCATTGACTTCATCTTGGGACTACCTAGAACATAGCGGGGGTATGACTCCGTGATGGTGGTGGTAGATAGATTTTCGAAAATGGCTCATTTTATTCCTTGCCAGAAAACTAGTGATGCCACGTAT